>WNLN01000222.1:0-52751 GCA_021347865.1 Sarocladiaceae sp. CBMAI 1973
TATTAACTCACATTCGCTAACTGTCCTCTCTATTGCTTCTCGAGGATCGTGACTTTGCTACCGTAGTCTCCCTTGTATGAATATTGCAGACCAACATTCATCAACGTCGCCCCAGATACCACTGGGCCATCCTCGCCAACCTTATACTTCGCCTTCGGATTCAATCCCTGCAATTTGACATTGGGGAAACCCCTGTTCACATTCGCATGCTTCTGGAACGTGAAAAGTACAGCAGTAGCTTCGTCGGCAGAAATAAACATCATTGCTGGCCAGTTGCCATCTTCAGGCAGACGAAGGCGGTACATGTCGCCACTAACCACGATAGGGTTCACCTTCTCGGCGAGGGCGATGATACCGGGGACCTTGGTCTTCTCTTCCTCGGAGAGTTCTGTGGGGTCGAGTTCGAAACCGAATGAGCCGCCCATCATGGCGACGTGGGCGCGGAATTCGAGAGGTGTGACGCGATGGGTGACGTGGTTCGGTACGGCTGAGACGTGAGCGCCCATTGACGCGGCAGGGTACACAAGTGAGGCACCGAATTGAATCGCCAGTCGCTCGTAAGCATCCGTATCGTCCGAGGTCCAGCTCTGAGGGAAGTACTGCAGCATACCGGGATCGAAACGTGCTCCTCCAGAAGCGCATCCTTCCCAAAGCACGTCGGGGAACTTCGTCGTTAGGGTATCAAGCACACGGTACAGACCAAGCATGTACTCGTAGCTGGCATTTGGGCTGTCCATCTCGTGCATGCCACGGTTGTTGTCCCACTTGATGTAAGTGATATCTGCACTCTCAAGTAGCTTCGTCAATGTGTCGATAATGAAATCCTGCACTTCCTTCAGTCCCACGTTGAGGACGAGCTGGTTCCTGTTCTCGCTGCGAGGGTAGTCACCGGCGTGCATGACCCAGTCAGGGTGAGTCTCGTAAAGAACAGACTTGGCGTTCAGCATCTCAGGCTCAACCCAAACACCAAAGCGAAGCTTCTCGTCCTTGCCCTTAACATCCAGCTTGGTAATCCTGTCGACAAGTGCAGGAAGGCCATCGGGGAACCTCTTTGGTACCGGCTCCCAGTCTCCGAGACCGAGCTTATCGCTCTCACGGGGGTATTTCTCTCCACCGAACCAACCATCGTCCATGACCATGAGTCTGATGCCGAGTGCGGATGTCGCCTCGGCCATTTGGTACATCTTCTCCGCTTCGAAAGTGAAGTAAACACCCTCCCAGGTGTTGAGTAGCACAGGTCTAGGCTGCTCGGAAAACTTGCTCTTAACGAGGTGCTTTCTGAAAAGGCTGTGGAAGCGTCGAGACATGCCGCCAATACCATCTGCAGCGTAGACAGCCACACACTCGGGCGAAGCAACACTCTCGCCAGGAGCGAGCTTCCACGAGAGTTGGGTAGGATGCAGACCTATTGTCGCACGGGTCAGATCCTGTGAGTTCTTTTCGACCTCAGCATTGAATGATCCGGTCCAGATGAGGGAGAAACCCCAAGCGTCGCCGTGAGTCTCAGTCGTCTCGGGGGTTGCGAGGCAGAGGAAAGGGTTGTGGTGATGTGATGAGTAACCGGTCGTGGTGCCGAATCCTTGCGTGCCATAGTCGACTTTTCGCTTCGTCCTTTGACATTCTCTGGCCCAGTCTCCACGAAGCTCGATGATGTCGAGCTCCTCCTCAGCGAAGTCGATGCTCATGCTCGATAGCCTCTCCACGGTGCAGGGCTCTGTGCCGTCATTGATGATCCTCACACTACGCGCGATCGCATCATACTTTGGGAAAACTGAGTATGACAACTCAGCTCTCAAGCCGCTGATCTCATCTTTTAGCTTGACGATCAGAGTACTGACATCATCCTCACCACCGAATAGCCCCGGAAGACCTTCCTTGTTCTTCGGCTTCTCTCCAGTGAGAACCTCATGGCTCTCGTACTTCAGTGCACTGACGGTGTGACCAGCAGCACTGCGAATTTGGTAAGCTGGAAGGCGAAAATCACCACGACCAAGGTCGGGAAACTCGCGTCGCTTCCAGTTAATGCGGTTGGTCCAGCCGTGCCAGAATTTGCCATGATCATGGTCGAAGACTTCGGACTCTGTGGCGGGCCCGCCGAAATGTGCGTGGAATAGATCTTGCGTTTGTTCGTCTACGTGGAGACGGTAGGACATGTGGGCGCCATTGAGGGCGAATGACTTGCCGTCGACTTGAATCGCTGGAGGCATCGAGGCCAGGTCAGTCACAAGACCATGGTAAAGTCGGACCTCTCGCGAGAAGGGGACAAAGAAACTCACGCGAAGCCGGCACCCCATTTGTGGCAGTCATTATGGTGTATGGAAGCTCACCGAGCAACAGTCACTGTCGAAGTGGTGCGTGACAAGGACACAGGCAGAAAGAAACACAACAAGCTTCTGTGCACGAGGGAAGAAAGGGTATGGTCATGTCCCCGGAACAGCGGAAACAGTAGACACGTCCCTTCTTCTTATACCACCTCCAGTGACATCTGCCTAGCCGAGCAAATGCATGCCACTTCTCCAATTAAAAAACCCCTCCATTACCATCGTCACCTAGGAACCTAAACCCGGCGGCGGAAAACCGGCGGGTTTGACAATCACCACACCTTATTCCCCCGCAGAACCTGACCCAGTGGTTAAAGACCCAGAAAGACTGGGGGCGCCTATCGTGCTAAAAGGCAATTGGGAGGGTCCGTAATGGAGGTGTACCAAGAGCTGCTAGCACGGGTAATTGTTTTACATTTCTAATGCCATTTTCCCAACGCATAGGTCGCAATTGGGATGCTTTTGGGGCTTTCGCGGGGTTATATGGATCCGCGGACGAGATCCGAGGTCTCAACTATCTGATTATCATATGCTAAAGGCTGACTTCAGGCAACAACCTTAAAACTTGCAGGTCTCTTTCGCCATTCGAGACGCAAGCTTGGGAGACAAGCCTTCCTACACGAATGAGCTACCACCGTAATGATCCTTTCCATCATAGCCGGTCTATGGAAAGCCAACGATGCAGTGCCTCTGTGGAGATGTTCTTGCCCGACTTCCCAACGCCACCACCGGTTATCAAAGCAGCAAGCCGATTGGTTCTCTTACGATGTCGGACAACAGCGCAAGTCACTTCTAACGATATCATGACATTGAGGTGACCGGCTACTATACTTGACAATTGGTTATGCTCAGTTGCTCACGATCAAGCATTGTGGAGAGATGTGACTAAGGTCTTATCCGACTGGCTCGCCATGCCTCCTACAAGATGCGGACAACGTCCGACCTGGATTAACAGAAACCTGTTGATCAGGATTTAAGAATGGCCAACTTGCACATGATCACGTTTATGAAGTGGGTATGTGTATGAGTTTGCATAAGAGTCGCTGTCGCATTTGTCTATGCCTCCATCTCAGTACTTCGTTAACCTCCTCACCATGAGAAGTAACATTTCCCTTCCTTGGCTCCATTTCCCTCGTCACGACGAGTCTGACTCCATGCTATTCCCAGAGAAACAATACAGCCACAACTAAAACAACAAGCAGATGCAGGACAAGCTCCGAGACGCCGTGTACCTTTGTTGCACGTAGCATCAAATCCAATGATGAGAAAACAAAGAAAAAGCCACCTTCGTCGATCGCTCGTCTTTGAACATGATCATGGCCGGTGCACCAACCCCGTTCAACGCCGCCCTGTGGGCAAAGTCCGAGTCGAAATTCCATAAGATGGTGAAGAGAAAATGTCTGACATAGAAGAAAAAAGATGAGACCATTCAAAGGTCGGGTGGATGACTTCTGCAAAGGCAGTGTCGATATGTGGCGTGATAGTGACCAAGGGATAACGCCGGTTCTATGCATCGGTCGACATCAGTTCTGAAGATATTTCTTCATACTGGGATATTATAGAAAAGCCTGATATATCAGCGCCAAAGTCGCTCATTTGGTTGCGTTCAAGGCTGTGAAGTGTAATCGGAAGTGTGCGGCAGGAACTTGTGACCTAGTTCCCGAGCATTGTGCCATATAGATCTATGGCAGACCACGACGGTGAGTTGGATCGCGGGGGTGGTAGTTGCCGGATTGACCAGGCGACCATTGGTTGGCGAGCATCTCTGTGGAACCGGTCTCGCGGCCTGGCTGCTCTGCAGGCAGCTTGGTGTCTGATCCGGGGCTCGTTGGTGAGCGGCCAGCAGGGGAGGATGCGCCCGGCACCAGGTTGGTGACAGCCTGTGCGATCGATGCAACCACGTAGCCCTGAAGCTCACGGTCTTCTCTCTGGTCTTCCTTCTCCAGGCGGAACCGGTCATCCTTGCCCATGTTGGCACGGCGAATGGTCTTGATCTCTTGCATGATGTAGAGCATGACCTCTTCGGGGCACCTGTTGCGCTCCTGTGAGTAGTCGCTCTTGCGGACGTATCGGCGAGTGACATCGGTGGCGCCATCAATGGAGAAGGCCACACAGTAGGACATCTTCTTGCCCCAACCCTCAGAGTAGAGCTTCGGCATGTCCCATGCTTCCTCACAAGCATCGACGTGTACCCAACGACGCTGGTGATCGGAGTACACCTCAGTCCACACATGGTCCTCAGCGTTCCATACCCAGCGAACACGGCCGCCAACTGCTCGGCAAAGCATACTGAAGCAGTTGGCCCATTCGCCCACACGTCCTCGACGAGTCTCGAGAAGTCGCCACACATCACCGAAACGTGGGAAGCGCTCATAAGCTCCGCAGTTCGTGGCCGAGCATCGGTAAAGCTCGACCCGAAGGGCACCGCAAGCGCTTTCGTCTGGTGTTGGGGCAGTCATGCCCTGTGCGATCGTGGGTGAGAGACAGACGGGGCAGGGAGGGTTGTTGACCCATGTGAAAAATGATCGCTTGAACCATCTGAAAGTTGTCAGCAACTGCGACGAAGTGCTTCGAGATGAGTATGGCATACCTTAATAGAGCCCGGATAACGCAATCTTGATAACCCCATTCGGGTTTGCGACCGTCTCCCATGCTCTCGGCCTCGGCCTGAAGAACCTGGCATTCTTCCTCTGCCTCGCCATAGATACGATCGAGTGGGATGGTCTGTAAAGCCTCGTCGAGCAGACCAGGGTTCTCGAATTTCGTCGGGGTAAGAGACAAGCTGATGAGCAGGTTGCGGAATTTCTGTGAATCGCGGTCGCCGGCGGCAGGTGGTGTCGGGATCTTGGGAAGGTGCCGTAATGCAGAGTAAGATGGAGGAGTTGTGGAATTAGCGTTCGGCGTTGCTGATGATGGGCGGCCGAAGGGGGAGCTCTGAAGGTTGGAGTTGGAGCCTTGAGGTTGTAACCTAGGCGACGAGTGTCGTGAGGATCGCAGGTCGTTCATGCGCTTGTCGCGCATCAATCCCTCAAAGCGGATGCGAAGATCGCGAGCCCATTCCTCGCCCTGCTGCGGATTCGATGAGGAGCCCGACATACTGGACGGTGTGCTCCGGCCCGCCATGGTGGCAGGTCCGTGAAGAGGCGGTTAGGTGCGTGACGGTGTCGTGAGCACAGTAGGCAATGGGCGTTGAGGTCGTGACACGATCGTCGTGGTGATGTCGCGAAAGTTAAAAGTCGTGGCACGCAATGGATGTAAATGAAGAAGATGAAGCCTCAGCCTCGTTGGATTGGGAGCTGTCGTATACTGATGGTCGTTGTCGTCGTCAGCTGTGCGTTGCGTAGGCCGTTAAGTCGCCACAGGACAGGTCCCCGGGGTGTATGAGAAGAGTCGTCACCCTCCGGACGCAGTAACCGGGTCGCTAAAATTGAACAAACAACAGCCAGCTAAACCAGTGTTTGTAGTGTCCGTCGAACCCGTGAGGTCAGTCGCAGAATATGAGAGCAGCGGCTGCGCAGATATGTTCCTCGTGTCGATGGTGAGGATGTGGTTGTTTGAGAAAGTGCCCTCACGATGGGTTGGCTTGGGAGGAACTGGGGGTCGAGGATGGAATTGAGCGGGAGGAAGGATGGGTGGAAGTGCGAAGGCGCAAGTGGGTGGCAGTGGGCGGTCGATGGAGCACAGCGGTGCAGAAGAGGCAAAGGGGGGGTGGGTGCAGTCGCACAGTTGCGCCGTTGCGTGGCCGCAGACGTGGACAGCCAGATGTCACTGGCGACGAAGGGTTGACCGTCGCAGTAGTGCCACCAAACGGAGGAGATGATTGACAGTCACTGGGCCGCGTGGCTCATGTATCGAAGCTGCAAAAGTGGTGGAAGATTGCGTGTCAGCGTCCAAGACAGGTACCATTAATGGGCGGTCGGGCGACTTTGGGGCGAGATACGGAGGCTGCTTTCGTCCTAACCAAGTAAGACACGGTGCCAATCACGCTCCGTTACGATCTGGTCTGCCACCCGAACGTTTTGCTTGCGTGGACACCTCACGCACGACCTAAATTCGAACTTCCACATGCTGGAACCTCGACTGAATCGCTCTCTTCAAGTAGCGCCGCGTGATCATTTTACTACGTTCTCTGCCATGACCCTTCATTGCGATCACTTGACTCACTATGCCAAAGTTCATCATCTCTTGCTTCGCTTGGTCTTGAAACGGTGACCGTCCGCGTCGTCCTCTCTCGCGGGGTGATGGCGGTTTACGCGTCAGCAGTGGGACTGGGCCAATCACAAGCGATGCTGCTCCTCATTTGCAAGGGTGGATCCAGCCCAAAAATGGAAGGGAAGGGGGGTGCGCCTGCCTTTGCCCACTTTATGAAGTGTACCTGTACCTGGTGGTCTCTGTGCCACAGCCACAATGCCTCGAATTTGCGCAATAATCAGCCACATTTGCACGCTCAAATGGCTGCACTTGCTCTGGAGCGGGAGTTGCACCCACGTACCGGTACGAGTCTCGTCTGCACCCCGGCGGAGCATTCAAGGTGATGACGAGGCACTGCCTACAAAGTGGACGACGGTCAAACTGAGGCGCCTCCAGCGACAAGTTCCTTGTGGCACAGTTCTACTGCCGACAATTGCTTCGTCCGCCTTACAGGCAGAGCACAGCCGCGTCGTGACTGTGGCGGAGAACAAGGACTGAGACGTCGTGCCTTGCAGGTATCGGTGGCCGCCGCCCAATTCATAGACAGCTGGCTTTGAAGTGCATGCGTCACGGGCATTCGTAAATCGATGTCGGACAGTCAGAGTCCCGGTACGATCCGGGAGGATCTTGCTATCGAGTACCGTAGACGCGACTCTCCGCACGGCCAATTTACACGATGCCTGACCTTGCAGACCGATAATCCGCGACTTCACTCACAATAACCTTTAACTTCCCACTAACCGACACGTATTAGTAACTTTTCCCATCAGACGCGCGGCGAAACATCCTCCAACGTGCTGATCTCTTCACTCCTCGGCTCTCAGCCTTGGAAATTCAGGGTCGTCGAAACCCCCTGACTTGCCAAGAACAAGCCACACGCACCCACTCACACACAAACGTCCTCACTCCTGGAGTTCTAGCGGGTGTCGCGGTGGGAACGAGACATTTTGCGATTGATTGACAACACGAGGGATCGACACTCAGCCATTATTACCGCCGGAATTTGCTGATCCTCGATGTTAACGTGCAAAATGCCATGTCAGAGAGTCAATGCTCGGCTGTTCCGCCTCTGATCCTGTTGTACACTCCACCTCCCGCACACAACTTGTTCCCACACAGAGCCGCATGATGTGGGATACGTCCAGTATAATTCTCCATTTTGGCGGCAGTCGGAAATTTGTCTTGTCGAAGGTGGGATGATATTTTTCTTCTCATATGCCCGGGTATCGTACCGCCGTCTATGATCTAGATTGTGACAAATGGATGAACTCGTGCGCCGGTAATCCACGGCAGCTTACTTTCCCTCGTCCCGTCCCCATCTCGCCGTCTCGTCGCCCTCAGACCACTCACGCTCAACATAACCGAGTTCTTTCTTAACCTTCTCCACGGTATCTTTGTCACCTGTGTTCTTACCAGCATTGTCACTAGTAGATATTAGTGCTCTATTCGGTCAAACACAAACAGCGAACATCGATGACATACCTGATCTTGATTGCCGGCCGCCCCGCTGCCGAGCTCAGCTTGATGACAATGTTGAGAGGCACCGATTTGGTCCCAGTCTTGAGGTGTGTGAAATCATTCGTCAGGAACGTGCCGACACCAAACGTAGGTTGGAACCCGTAGTCCTCGGACAGCTTCTTGTACTCGAGGCACCGCTCAATATTCAGCGAGTCGGAGAACACAATGGTCTTCTTCTCCTTAACACCACTTTCGTCGTAGTACTTGCGCAACAGCTTGACGTAGTCAGCTGGGTCACCAGAGTCCTGTCGGACGCCTGTGAACATCTCCGCATATGTCTTCATCGTCCCATCTGACTTCTGGAAGGTCTCCGCAGAGAATCCACCCTCAATAGTCTGGATTGGTGATCTGAAAGCACTGAGGAACTCTCGCGTGCCAAAGGTGTCTGTCAAAGCAATCGCTAGCTTCGGTCCAAAGCAGGCTACCCAGTGTCGCAATGCCGTCTCAGTTGCGCTCTTGTAGTCACCAACAATGGCAGCAATGCCCATGAACCACTCGTGAGCGACAGTTCCGACAGGGGGGATGTTGAATCTCATGGCGAGGTGCACGTTGCTGGTACCGGAAAGTTTGCCTGGCAAGCCTTTCTCAGCGGCAGCTTTTGACGCCTTCACGAGGCCTCTGAAGACCAGAGCTTGAGTGTGGTAATCGCGCCTTCTGCGAGTTCCGAACTCAGATGTGATGCAACCAGCCTCTAGCAGCTGTATGCCCTTCTCGTATGCCTTCTCTTCTTGTCCATCATAATTCCAGTCGGTATCCATGAACCGGAAGTAAGCTTCTGAGGTCAGTGCCAACAGAGGAATCTCGTATAGTATCGTGTCAACCCAGGCGCCCTTGATCTTAATGTCCACATCGCCAATGTCGTTGTCAGATCCCGTGTCCACGCCAATAGCAGTGAAGGTCAACTCGACTTGCTCGCGCGGTCGTAATTGGAAGTCTTTGAGAAACTCGAGGTAGTCGGCGGTCAGATATTCGCAGTGCTGCTTCAAGAAGCGGTATTCGTCGGTCGAAAGGGAGATATTTCCGAGTTCTAACAAAGTCAGTGCCGTTTGGCCGAAGGTCCGGCAAGACCCGTCACTTACTCCGGATCTGCTCCTGTAGCCACAAGAAAGCTGCTCGTGAGAGACGCTTCTCTGGTGTCCGGTTTGTGAAGGCGTATGTGACGGGAATCTCTTTGAAGAACTTGAAGACGGCGCATTGCATCGTCAACTTGTACAAGTCCGTGTCCAAGAAGGAAATGACTCCCTCTGGGAACGGTGACGAGCTGTTGAAGTCCATGTTCGCACTTATGGCTAGTCGCGAGCCTGTCGCTTATTTGGCCGGTGATTCTTTCGTCTCGATCGAAGTTTGTAGGAGTATTGAGCTGCCTCGTTCCGCCGTTGCGGTTTTTGTAGAGAGCCTCGCGCGCTCTGATGCTCTGACTCTGCCTCTCTCTAACAGCCCACTGCGGGGCTACAGGTCCGAGAACGGGGTTGGCGTCACAGGTTCACAACGTGCTGCCTCGGCGCATTAAGAATGCAAAACTCAAGTCGGCTCCTTGAGTGTTAAAGAATCTAAGCAACGCCTAGGATGAAAGACTTCATAGATTCCCAAAAAGATTGCTTTAGTCGAACTGAGTTCCTCGCTAGCAAACCAACACTGTTCACGACATCATCGCGGCTCAGGTAAGCAATTACTGATAAGATAAGCTGCCCCTCGCTAAGCTAGAATGGGACGCTCTCCAGGGGTTAGGGTTGTAGGCCTCTGACGATGCTCCAACGCTCAGCCTCACGGACGAGGGGTTGCGTTGCCCCTGAGGATTAGTGCATTGTGGCACCTTCAAGTTGTTTCGAAGTGGCGTTGGCACAAAATGCCATATGCATGGGCTGAAGCCCCGCCTCATTGTAGGCCTCTCTGAATTAGCTGGAACATCCAGTCACTGCACGTAGGGTGTTCATGCGTCTTTGCACTGAAAGCATTGACCTGGTCTGCGCCAAACTGGTCGGCCGAACCTAGGCCAAGCACCAAAGACGAGACAATAAGCATGAACTGCTGGTCACTGGACCATACCGAAACCAGCACCGTTTTCAGAGTGCTGAGGCCAGCTGCTGGTGTGCTGGTAGCAAACTGGCTAGGGCCGCGTCAGCTCGTCTGTGCAAACTTCGGCCGGCTTGCGTACTCAGCCGACCCCACGCGAATAAGTAGATCTTTGGTGCTACGTCTTACACCGCATTGGTCAGATGATCGAGAAAGTTACCGAAGTCCTAGCGTTGCACGTCAGTCTGCCAGTATGACAGGCGGTCTAGCAGTGATGGCTTGCGAATCACTGATTCATGGCCTTGTGGATGGCAGCGACACGAGTCGTCAATTAAACCTTACTTCCTAGTGAAAGTTGTAATGTCAGCCGGCTATGAACCATCGAAGATCGATCTGGGGTGTATGCCACTAGGTACAGCACATGTTGGGACTGGGCTTTTGGGGTCGTGCGTGCGTACCTTGGGAACCTAGCACAACTGCCGCGTCAAGGGTCGTTGAGACCTGACCCGAAAGGAGCACATTTGAAGACGGATGTCGGCAACAGGCCCGAGACCCTAGACGCCATTGTCTATATGTCAGTCAATGATTGAACCAATGCGATGGCCAAGTCCTAATCAAAGCACCAGTCTCTTGTGCGGGGAGCAGGATGCCTTTTAATTTGTGCTTTCTCCATTCCAACGCACGCAGAGGAGTGAGGTCAGGCTGAAGATGGTGATATGCGCCGGTACGTAGAATCAGTACCGCAGTCACAAAGATGACAATTGTAGTGTCTTGACCTCTCTTTTGAGATTACATATTCGAAAGAAAACTCGTGGAATTGACGATTTGCTTTTTACTTTGTAACCGACAGTAAGCACCACGGTTCGTGCGTGACTCACATGTCTTACCCTGAACCTCCATGAGAAGCATACTTGAACTCAACATGAACGGTATGAACAAGGAATAAAATCTTGTTTCAGCAGATGCATCGAGAAATATTGACCAGAGCTTTCATTTAAAGCTAGTTAGACGGGCTGGGTTGCAAAATGCTATGGCCAGATTACCAGCAGCCCTCAAACTACATCAATGAGAACACGCAAATTACTATCAAGATATGTATGGTTGCAGGTTGGACAAAAGACCAGATCGACATCCTTCAAAGCACTGGAATCTAGGCGAGCGTTAACGCGTTCATATCAGTTACTTGACCTAAACAATCACAATATCTTAACCAGCTCGCCCTCCTTACTTTGGGAACACGATGGGGAAGTGAAGTCTAACGTGTGAGTCAAGGGGACATAGGTACCATAGCGCCCAACATCCGCCAACCAGGCATCAGAACTCTGCCGGTTGCGATGAACCAGAGCACGTTTCTATCGCAAGTCATTGTCACTTTGGTGATAGTCATCGAAATGGAAGTAGTTTGCGACCATTCATTGCCCCGAAGCTATCCCCAAGATCGAGCTTCCCTAATTAGGAAGCTGGATATGCAGGGGTACGCTCCAATGGGATATGACCACCTGACTTACTATCTATCACCTAGCCTTCTCTTCAATTGAGGACAACTTCGATGCTACACAACCCTCGATCTCTTCCCACGTTACAGGCGCTTGAAGATAAGATTACCGGTCTGCTCGCTGCTACGTCAACTTGGTTCGTCGTATCAGTCGGGTTGGCTTCTCTGTCTGTGAGACTGCCAGACGTCACCCACGATGCCCAGAAGCTCCATGGCGAGAGCAATCGAACACCAAATGGTCTGGATGACTTGGAAGAGCAAAAAGAAAGTTGCCATTGTCCTCAATAGCAAAAAGTGCGGGCTTGGCCGGGAATCGAACCCGGGACCACTCGCAATCGACTTAAGGTGTAACCCTAAGCGAGTATTATACCACTAAACCACCAAGCCGCGGCGACAAAAGCTTTTGATTCGGTAGTCACTTCACGATCGTGAGATTGCAGAACGTCGGTGGGCTCACTTCGAGACAGAAAAGTGGTCACTGGTGACTGAGCTTCTCCAGGCTGGACGTGACGATGCTGGCCCCGATGACACCCTCCTTGATGAGCTCGGGTCCACCCGTCACCGCCCGCTGCTTCTTCGTGGGGAGACTTGCGGCTTCGTAGGGCGGCCCGAGCCTTGGAAGCGACGTAACGACATAGCGTTACAATCTGACTTGCGGTATCGGATCGAAATGCCGTTCTGTAATATGACCAAGTTGAGATGGCTGTGAGGAGACGCGTTTAGTCGCGTCTGGAAATGCTGCCAAGGAACAGCTTCACACGAAGTATAAGACAGAGCAATCGCGCTCGAGTTTAAAGACGGCATTATAGACAGCTCGACAGATAATCTACAAAGCACAGAGCTAATCATACAATATGATGCCTTCAACTTCACGACTTGCGCTAGCCGCGAGCATCTTCGCTCTCCCAGTGGCCCTGGCAGCTTATGATCCTAGCGCAGATGACAACATTGCGATCTACTGGGGTAAAATGCCTTTGACTAAAGTGTTTGAACATGTACTAAGATTGAATCAGGTCAAAACTCCTACAACCAGGGAAGCGGGCAGTTCGCGCAACAGCGACTTGCATACTATTGCGCAAGTAAGTGCTCATAAGCATGTTTGTACACCTGCGCCTTGACTGACCATGATAGACACGGACATTGATGTATGACTGACTTCGAACTAATAGCGAGTCTTGCTAAGTCTGATAGGTCATTCCTGTGTCATTCATGAATGGCATCACGCCTGCCATCACCAACTTCGCCAACGCCGGCGACAATTGCACCGCTTTCGCAAGCAATCCTCAGCTTTTGGACTGCCCCCAGATCGAGTAAGTGACATGAAATGTCTTTTCTCGTGTGTGGCCAAACTGTGTTAATTGCTATATAGGGAGGACATCAAGACTTGCCAGAGCACTTATGGCAAAACTATCCTCATCTCTCTTGGAGGAGCAACCTACTCGCAAGGAGGCTGGTCGTCTTCAACCGCAGCCCAGACCGCGGCACAAATGGTCTGGGACATGTTCGGCCCTGTGAACTCAGGAAGCAACGTCGATCGTCCCTTCGGCAGCGCTGTAGTTGACGGATTTGACTTCGACTTCGAGTCCTCCGTCAACAACATCGTACCTTTCGGACAGAAACTTCGTAGCCTCATGGACTCCTCCTCCGCGAAGCCATTCTACCTCACATCCGCTCCGCAATGTGTGTATCCCGACGCAGCCAATGGTCCAGCTCTTGCTGGTGCCGTGGCCTTCGACTTCATTATGATCCAGTTCTACAACAACTGGTGTGGAACCATCAACTTCAACGAAGGCTCTGCGACCCAGAATGCTTTCAACTTCGATGTCTGGGATAATTGGGCGCACACCGTCAGCGCAAACCCAGATGTCAAGATCTTGCTTGGTATCCCTGCCAATACCGGCGCCGGTGGCGGCTACACTTCTGGCTCGAAGCTTAAGGCTGCTATCCAGTGGTCAAAGCAATTCTCGAGCTTCGGTGGTGTGATGATGTGGGATATGTCGCAGCTTTATGCTAACAGTGGGTTCTTGAATGAAGTCACGAGTGCTCTTAAGGGAGGCTCGACGCCGCCTCCTCCGGCGAGCTCGACTACGACCTCAGCTGGTGGACAGCCGACTGGGGCACTGGTGCCTCAATGGGGACAATGTGGTGGTGATGGCTACACTGGGCCGACGCAGTGTGCGCCGCCTTACAAGTGTGTGGCGAGTGGTCAGTGGTGGTCTTCATGCCAGTGATTGGGTTACAGGCGAACATGCGCACTGGCTTAGCTGGCTGAACACGAGGTGCTTAT
This sequence comes from Sarocladiaceae sp. CBMAI 1973, assembly GCA_021347865.1. NCBI lineage: Eukaryota > Fungi > Ascomycota > Sordariomycetes > Hypocreales > Sarocladiaceae > Sarocladiaceae sp. CBMAI 1973. The sequence goes on from WNLN01000222.1 coordinate 13,826, forward strand.
CTTCATTTGTACATATTGCAAGTTAGGTACATTTCTGACATTCGAAATGGCTTGGTATATTTGACTTGATGATTCACGCTTGTCCTTTCATCTCCTGTGCTCGTTCCCGGCGTAGAACTTCTCAGCCATGTCGACGTCCCATGTTGGACGCTCAATGAGCGCAATCTCAAGTGGCTGGCCTGGCTCGCTGAGAGGCGCCACACCAAGAATAGGACGGTATTTGTGTGTGAGCCACCACCTCTTCTTTCCATCACTCGACACCACGGCTTGGCTCGTCTTCTGCTCGCCGGCTTGCCTAAGATCGCTTAGCTCGCCATTGGCGTCTTCCATCTCATCGTCGCTGTTGACGTCAGAGTCGTCCTGCTCATCCTCGATATCAACATCCTCGGCATTCTTGCCAGCGTGCTTGAGAACTTGGTGAGGGACCGTGTTGCCCTTGAGCATCTTGCCTCCTGCGCCGGTATTGGGCCCAGTCCTCTTCCTCTTGAGTCCTGTAGCGCCATGTTGCTGGACGTCGAGCGAGTCGCCTGCTGGAGGCAGATCCTGGCTAGTGTCGATCATGAAGAGGAAAGAGATACCGTATACCCAGACTCTGGATCCTTCCCAGAAAACGCCTTGAGCGAGATCGAGGAGATCGCGGATAGGAGCGGGGAGGCTTTTGCGGGTATTGCGGCGAGACCACTCTGTGAGCTGGCCCTGTAGCGGTTGGAAGGAAAGGATGTACCACGATGAAGTGATGGCGAGAAGGGTGCAGTCGCTTCCAGAAGTGGTGAGGCTGTCGTCGGAGAAAGACAGAACCACAGGTGCGGATGGCAGCTTTGGCAGCAACTTCGCCGTCGGGTTGCGTTTCCATTGCTGAGCTTCGACAGCCACATCATCGTCATCGGAAGACTCGTCTCCAGAGGAACCGTCATCATCCGAGTCCGCATTTCCGCCGTTGGATGTGGATGCCCCGTCAGCCAAGACCCATGTGTCGATGTAGCCAGCGATATCGGCAACCGCCAGCATTTTCGAGTCGGGAGAGAAAGTAGAGTGTGTGATGTTGCGATCGTAGCTTCGGAAGCCACCGTTGGACACATAACGAGGAATATCGCGGTGAAGTCGCCTTAACCTTTGAATTTGAACCTCCACGCCATCCTCAGTTGCAGTCAGGTGGCCAACTGAAACCTGAGTCCCCTCCCGGACGATACTGAGCCATTTCTCATCGGGCGATAGGGAAATTCGTGAGGCACCACGCTGGCTGACACGCTCAGGTAGGTCGATGGTGCTAAGAGAGAGGTCCGTTGGCTTCTGAGGCTGCGAGTGCTGTAATCGGAATGCCTTGATTTCAGTGGCTGTGGAAATGAACAGGAGTGTGCCATCACGGTTGATGCTTGCAGACGTGATATTTGAGTCGCCCTTGACCAGGATAGTTTTGAGGAGTTTTCGGTTGTCCTTTGTTGGCTCGGTCTCCTCGGCAATATCAGCAGCACTTGGGAGCGTCCAAATGTGGAGCTCACGATCCCACCAGCTCAGAACAAACCTTGCCTTGGTCGCACTCATGACAGGAGGTTGCAGAGGCAAGCTGGGCAAGGTGCGGTGATTCGCCCTTCCGAGATCCTTCAGCGGAAGCACAACTGGGCGAGCATCCGGGCCACCGGTGATGGCTACACTAATGTTGCCGCCCTCAAAGGTTGCCATAGACTTGACATCGTGTTCATGATAACGGCGTCCCCATGCCTTGGCCCAACGACCACTGCTGCCTGTGGCTGGTCTGTGCAATACAGTCCGGCGGTCCATTCCTCCACTGAGGATCGAGTTTCCGTCGGAGCTGATTGCAAGACTCAGCACGTCAGCCTTGTGGCTGGATATTCTTTGAGACTGTGTGTACGTCTTGCCATCCCAGATACAGACTTGACCGGTGGAGTCGCCCGAGACGATGTTGCCATTGGGGAGGCACTTGACCGACCAGACAATGATGTGCTTCGATCCACCTGTTACGTCGGCGCCGAGAGTCATGCGGCGGAGGAGCTGACCTTTAGACATGTTGTATGCGCGAATGGTGCTGTCTGAGCACCCGACGATGGCGATCTTTGGCGTTTGGAATGCGATGCTAACAATCTGGGCTTTCTTTGTCGCTGACTTGACTACGACTCTTTGAAATCGCAGGTCATCATCCTCGAGCGAGTACAGTACAAGCTCTCCATCCATTGTACCTGCAACGAGCTTTGTGCCTTGACTCGGATCGGAGCTCGAAGATGGTTGAGCGGCCATGCACCAGATGTCGCCGTGCTGTCCACTGGCATGGCGTTTAGGCCTGCCCTTCTCGAGGTCCCACTCGGTGACGGTCGATGTGTAGCCGATGCTGAAAAGTCGAGACTTGCCGTAGAGGGTGCGACCATCACCCAAGTCCTGGTCAGGCTCGTTCACCCAAACGAGACTGTCAATGCTGCGATCCCTGCCACCGTGAATGACGAGCTCTTGGTGCCATGCTCCTTCATGAGGGTTCCAGATCTCGATATCGCCGTTTGCCCTGCCAATTGCCAAGCGTGCTAGAGTAGCCTTCTTACTCTTCGCGAGCTTGGGATGCGAGAAAGCAATGGCATTAATAGCAGAGGGCTGGTAAGGCACGAAACGGCAGCGGTGGATATCCATTGTGAATTTGCGCGGCCGAAATGCGCTCTTTTGGCGCAAGGTGAAGAAGTGCCACTCAGATATTTTCACCGATCGTCGAGGTCGCGCCAGCCTGATTGTCGGATTGTCGTGATCGAAGGCGACGGTTGAAGTTCTGGTGCGCCACAGAGAGAAGCAATCGAGGTGCTGCGCTTCCCGATTTTTTCTGCTTATCGTTATCGGAGCTGGAGGTTCGGCCCACCACGGTTGCCCCACTCGCTGCGTCGCACGTTCCCAGTCTGACCTCACCGTGTCATGTCGCAGGGAGATACCAATGCTGAAAAGTTGAGAGCCGTTGACCGCTTTCTTACTCACCACTTTGGCTTGTCTGGTGAATCCGAAGCAGTCTGAAATATGAGGCGGCCTAGCCTCCAGCAGAATGTCCCAACCCATTGACCCCGGGAGCGACTTGGACCTTCGCGCCTGGCTGCTGGTGATCCCATCAGTGGTTCTGACCAATGCAGGCCACCATTGGAAACATTCAAGTCCTTGGCCTTCCTTTCAATTCATTTATGCGGCAAGCATCGCGTCGCAAGTCGTTCGATGTCTCGCCTGCTGCTTCTGCCTGATGATACTACGTGACCAGATGAGCCTGCCGTGACCCGCGAGCGGAAGGCAGGAAGGCGACTTGCGACTGCCACTAGGTAATAAGGAGACCAATTCAACTTATTCCGATGCTCCCTCCCTGACTCTCATCTGTGCTTCTCCAATCCTCTCTTTTGCAAGCCCCAGTTCCTTTGCGACTCTATCCTTGAGTCAATTCTGGACCAATTTTGGAACCAATTTTGGAAGCTTTCTATCATCACGTTCTCTTCTCTGAGCCACAATGCCGTACGCCAACCTTCTTGCTCTGCCATCGGCATTCCCGGCTCAGCCCCAGGACCAAATGCGGCGAGCCTAGATTGCTCGATCACTCATTTGCTTTGGCCTTTGCTTGGTATTCATTGCCACGGTCAGCATCGCGCCTGTCGGGGGCCTCGGTCGCCATTTCACAGACGGCCTCCATACGTATCTCGCAACAAGACAGGTCCCTTCCGCGGATGCAAGAGGAGGAGTTGCCCACAATGTAAGTCCTTCATGCAACCAAGTACGTGACCAGCCTATACTCATAGTTTGTTGCAGGATGCAGCTCCGCAATTTAGTGAGCACCAGGATGCGGCCACTGTGTTCTTCACGCCTGGTTGGGATGGACCTCAGCAGGGATCGACTTTGGGACCTGCACAAAGTCACAGCGCGCCTTCCAACATTATAGAACCGGAGCTGGCAGCAATCTCGACCACAGCTTTCTTCGCGGTAACCGGCCCAGCCTCGTCCTTTGTGAGCGACAAGGGACCGGCAGCAGCTACAGCCTCAAACACACAAGTGAATGTTCGGCTAGACTATCCCAGTCTCAACCCAAGTATTGGAGCTCAGGCTGCAAATGCTCCAAATGATGAAGAGTCTTCGATTGCAAGCAGTCATGAGGAGCCGTCATCAGGTTCGATGGAGGCTGCAGCAGATCAGCCAAATCAGACCAATTCGACACTTCCATCTGTCTCTGCGAGTGGTCAAACAGCTGACAGTTCAATCAAAGCTTCAACTGGCCCTGAAGCAAATAGTCACCCCATCCCTGTGTCTCCGCCTGCATTCAACCTGCCACTTCCGATTCCTGGTGTGCCAGGGGTCAACGACAACCCTGCTCCAAGACCCTCCGAAGCAAATCAAAGTCCAGCCATGCATCATGCAAAGGATCAGAATACTCCACAAGATGATACCAGTGGTCAAGCAATTCCCTTAGCTGATTCACAAAAACTTCCGGTTCAAGGCCCAGCTCCGTTAGTGGACGGACCACTGCCTAGCGGCTGGACGTCTGGCCTGAATACGCTGGAGCCGTTTGTCCCTCCCCAAGGTCTGTCCTGAACTTGGACTCGGAGTATCTCGCACTGACATGATATGCCACAGATCATCCAGGTTCGCCTACGGTGGGAGTGGATCCTTACACTGACCAGGTGGCACCGCAACCGGTACCGTGCCCTCCTTGTCCTACTCCTGCACCATGCCCTCCTCTCGGCGATGTTATCCAGCCAAACGATGGAGGGGCCAACGGACCATGCTCTGGACAGGGTTTCAGATGCGATGAATGTCTCAATGGATGGTTTTGTCCTCCGCGAGAGACACCTGCACAAGCGATGTCATGTGGCCTAGGCTGGCCTTGTTTTCACTGCACGTCGGGATCATTTTGTATTCCCGATACAGCACCAGAAGTTCCACCAGGTCAGGGAGACGTTCCTCCAGCGCCACAACCTGCTCCTGCTCCTGGTCCGCTACGAAGTAACCCAGGACCGATTCCCCCGAACCTGCCGCCTGCACCACCGAATGATACACCTGTGCACCCAACAGATGGAGCTGGAGCTGGCCCGTCAGGTGCAGAGAATGATCCATCAAACTACGGAGATACAGGAGGAAGTGAAGCACAACCTCCATCTCCAGCTGATCAACAACCTGCCGCTGATACGTCCGAAATCATTCTTTTCCCCCATCCGAGCCAGCCATCAGCTTCAGACGATGGAGCTCTCACGCCGTCGTCAGGTGCCATAGAGAACAACGGCTCGCCGCCACAAGGACAGCCTTCTGTGCCAGACTCTGTTCAAAATGGAGGACCAGTCTGGGATTATGTTGGATGCTTTCGGGACGAAGTTCGGAGAGCCCTGGTTGGAGCACAGCCACTGGACTATCTACGTGGCAACATGTCTCCCGTTCTTTGCGCATCGCATTGCGAAGCACGGGGAATGCCTCTGGCCGGTGTCGAAAGCGGAGAAGAGTGCTGGTGCGGCACGACTATTCGAGATGATGCGCTACGGATTCCTGAGTCTTGTTGCGAAATGCCTTGCCAAGGTGACCCTGGGGCGACTTGCGGCGGCGACTGGGCGATTGGGGTATTCCTGAAAGCCGGTGCAGACAGCGGTACCGCTGCGCCGTACTCCCTCAGTCAGGCCTGATGATGGGTAGGCGCAAGGAACAAAGACGCGGCACTCGCGCAGCAAGAAGCTGACGAAGATTTGAACATATGGATATGAGCATCGTGTGACCACGGACCCTCAGAGTGTATCTACGGCGGACTGGTCAGCAGTAGTTACGAGGTATACCGTGGAGATAATCCTGAAAGAAATTGCATACTTATTCAAGCTGAACCTGCATTCTGTCTCTACGGACCGCGTGCCCGTGATGAGTATGATGTTCATCAGAGCGGTTGAAGTGTCTCAGATGAGTCGCACACCATTGGCGAGTGGCCGCATCAAGCTCAACGACGATGTTGACTGGTCGCACAACTAGACGCTGTCAACGAGTGTCGAAGATGCGGAGCTGGTCTTCTTCAATTCTGGCATGTCTCAGACTGGTTCTGCAGCCGAGGCGATAATTGTGGTCTGGGAAGGTGCTATCGGTTGTTGTCGCCAGCTGAAATCACCACTTGGCCGTCGGTCTTCTGACGCTCCCCCAACGCACCTCAGCAATTTGAACCTGACAACACTTTTGACTGAATTTTGATCTAGCGATACCAAGAACATAGTCGACGACAAGTCTAGCTCCCCAGAAGACGATATTCCTGCAGCAATGGAGAAGAGCGGTCCCTTCCGAAGCAGCAGCATGCACGACAGCCGCGTATGCGGCAACTGCAAGCACGCAGAGCAACATGGCTACAGCAACGGCTTCACCATGGGATACACCCAGGGTATCGTCGGTGCGCATGGAGCAGTCGCACCGCGTATGAAGGGTACCGACGAACCGAGAGCATTCGCGAATCCGGCGCCGTTGGGTCTGTGTGCCTTTGCGCTGACGACTTTTGTTCTGTCGTGTATCAATATGCATGCTCGCGATCAGATTCAGCCGAATATCGTTGTGCCTTTGGCTTTTGCTTATGGTGGTTTGGTACAGCTTCTCGCTGGGATGTGGTGAGTGCCAGCCTTGCTCGAGATGATGATGGTCCACTGACATGAATCGCAGGGAGATGGCTGTCGGTAACACCTTCGGCGCCACTGCCCTCTCTTCATATGGCGGCTTTTGGATATCCTATGCTATACTTCTGACTCCGACTTGGGGCATCACCGCTCCCGATGGACCCTACAGTGGCAACGTTCATGCTGTTCTTGGCTTCTTCCTTACTGGATGGTTCGTGTTCACCACTCTCATGTTGCTCTGCACATTGAGATCGACAGCCGCCTTTGTGTTTCTCTTCTTTACTCTTGACATCGCGTTCCTGTTCCTGATGTGTGAGAACTACGCCTTGGATATGGGGAATGTTACTTTGGCGGCGAGCTTGCAGAAGGCGGGAGGCTTCTTTGGCTTCTTGGCAGCTTTTGCGGCATGGTACAATGCGCTGGCTGGGATGCAAGACAGCAGGTATGATGCCTTGAAATCGATGGCTATTGAGTGGTTTGCTGATTGTGATATATGCAGCAATTCCTTCTTTCAGCTTCCTGTCTTTCATCTACCGTGGTCAGACGAGGGCCGTCGCGAGCGGGTCCAGCGAGCTTCGCGTTCTGTCGAGTAAAGCACATGGATTGGTATTAGCCGACTTCTGAGGGACTTGAGGGGCCATACCGCTGTGGGTCTGAGAGACTGATTGTATTTGATCGATGGACAGAAATGCATTGGAAAAGTTGCATTGTTATGAGTTATGAAGGAGTTCCATTTTCCGTAAGCGCTACGCGACAAGGGACTTGGCATGTTGAGTTTGCCATTGCTAGGTACCTCCAAGACTTATGAGTACGAATTCGGCGTTGACAAGAGTAGACAGGCAGTTGAATCTTGGACCCAATAACTAATTGGCAGCCTTCACGATGATGACTGGTGAATTCATCACCACTTGGCACAAGGTGAATCGAAGTCCATGATGGCGCAATGGCGTAGGATCCAAAATCATGGCTGCATTCCATCCCCAGCCCACACGTGAAGAATCAAGCCACCCACACCTAAAGGTGCATTATTCCCGCCGCACATTCCCGCCTCCCGCGCCCTGCACGCGGAACAACAAAGCCTAAACCGAGATCAAATAATGGCCTCGGGATCTCCGCGCCCCAGCGGCCGGGGACTTATTTCCCACGCGATGTGTCACTGGATCTCGGCAGCGCCTTCTTCCTACTCGTTTAAATACCGACCGGCACCCGGCGGAAGAGGGGCGGCGCTGCTTATTTTTCACTCTTGGAGTGCCCTTTTGTCCGGGGAAATGTGAGCTAAGGGGCCTGAAATGGAGATCGATCTTCCTGGGTTATTTCCATCTTCTCCTCACTTCTCCTCCTACGATATTTTATGGGAAGAAGGTTGATGCTTGACTTACGGACGACAACTTGATGGTTGAGATTGGGTTCCTGTGAGACACGGAACTTTGTGTCGGTCGATATGGGTGAGGCGACGCAGCGGCAGGCCTCGGCTGCTGATGACGACCTCATTATTCGCGGCGATCCTCAACAGACAGACAAGGCTGTGACCGATTCATCACTTCCGTCCAACGACACAGAGGCAAACACCACGTCTCACACTGCCGAAGAGCCACCACCTCCTCCCAATGGCGGCTATGGCTGGGTCTGCACGGCTTGCGTGTCCATCATCAACGGCCACACATGGGGTCTCAACTCCAGTTACGGCGTCTTCCTGGCGCACTACCTCTCTGAAGATGTCTTCAAAGGCGCAACAGCTCTTGAGTATGCATTTGTCGGATCGCTAAGCGTCAGCTTCGCATTTGCTGTCTCGCCGATTGCGACCATCACGACGAGAGATTATGGCACGAAACCGACTATGCTGTTCGGTGTCGTGGCTGAAGCGTTGAGTCTCATCCTCGCGAGCTGGGCGACGAAGATCTGGCACCTTTTCTTGACACAGGGCATTCTCTTCGGTATTGGCATGGGTTTCATTTTCGTGCCGTCTGTCGGGATTGTACCGCAGTGGTTCACGACGAAACGCTCGCTGGCTAATGGCTTCAGCGCGTGCGGTTCTGGACTCGGCGGCGTGCTCTACTCCTTCGCAGCTGGCGCGATTATCGAGAATATGGGTCTGAAGTGGGCATTTCGAATTCTGGGGATCTTGGCTTTTGTGGTCAACACTGCTTGCACTCTGCTGATCAAGGATCGTAACAAGATCATTGGATCGAGACAGCTGGCATTTGACCTCGAGCTCTTTACCCGGATGGAGTACCTGATACTTCTTGCTTGGGGCTGGTTCAGTATGTTGGGGTATATCGTCCTCATCTTCTCCCTCGCGAATTACGCTCGGGTCATCGGCCTCGGACCGTCGGAAGCTGCACTCATTAGCGCCATCTTCAACTTGGGGCAGGGAATCGGGAGACCTTTTGTCGGATACTTCAGCGATCGGACTGGACGGATTAATATGGCGACAGTGTTGACGTTCATCACCGGTGTATTCGCGTTGGCGATTTGGATCAACGCGAAGACGTATGGTGTGCTTATCTTCTTCGCTTTTATCTGTGGTACGGTTGGCGGAACGTTTTGGGCGGTTGTTGGACCTGTTACTGCTGAGGTTGTGGGTTTGAAGGCTGTTCCGTCGGCTTTGAACTTGACGTGGCTCGTGATTCTGTTGCCTTGCACGTTCAGTCAGCCGATTGCGATGCAGCTCGTCGAAGCAACGGGGAGCTACCTACCGACGCAGATCTGGACAGGGCTCATGTACATCGTCGCTGCGGTCTTACTGTGTATTGTCAGAGGATGGAAGATCATCGATAACGAGAAGCGAAAGGCTGAGGCGGTGGATTCGACGGATACTTCTGCGACGAGGTCAAATGAGGGCGGCAAGACGGAAGAGGCGGGCACAACCCAGGCACCGGCGAGTGAAGGGGTACATCACACGAAGATGCGGATGTTGGTTGAGTGCTGGAAGTGGAAGCGTGTTTGATTAGTCTTGATGGCCAAAGGCTTAGCAATAAAATAACACAACTTTTCACCCATCCGTCTCCTAGCAAACTCGCATCCCAGTGAAGCGGATTCGATCGTTCATGTTTGCGAATCCACGTCGCCCTGCGTCAGACATCCCCTTCATCTCGCGCTCCGTTTGAGTACCTTCCATCAGAACCGGTGGGAGAGGGGCAGACTCTTGACATCTAGGCTTTCCCCATGCTTTTGCTTGTGGCTCTTGACCTCCTCCTCAAGTTGTTCCACCAGCACCTCCAAAGGCTTCAAGACACCACCACATTGCTGGTACTTAAGCGCCACGTTCAGGATTTGCCTGCGCACCGCGTTCATCTTGAGCTCAAAAGTTTCAAGATCATCTCTCACGAGACAAGGAGGAGAGTCGTACTTTCGAAGAGCAGCTAGAACATTCTGAGGGAGGCTGAATTCTTCGCCGTCCGCCATCTTTCGAAGGACGTCCACGATACAATAGACTTCTTTTCCTGGAACTTGGCAGTCACGCATGCTGAGCCCAGCGAGGCGTCTCAGTGAGTCTGTGAGCTTCACAACTATATCGTACTCCGACTGTGCCCACCACTTGAGTGGTGTGAGCTCGAACATCTTGTCGCGCATGTTGTTGACGATATCGAGATCGTCCTTCATCCCTCGGAAAGCGTCTCGAAGCGGAGCAATGACCTTCTGCGCTGGAATGCGCCCATTGGGCCACACTGCACGAGTGTCCCGTAGCCAGTTCGACGTGAGCCTGAACCCGAGGTGCCAGACTTTTGGTAGCTTCCAAAGTAATTTTAGAATAGGTTCGACTTGGCTGAAGTCGACAAAGCAACCCAATTCCTCCATGTTGCAAGCTGGCGAGCTACCTTCTCGCGTGATGAGCTCTTGAATCAAGTCGTTGAAGGCTGGGTTGGTCTGGAGTTCTGGTGATCGAACATGTTCTTTGGTCAAACCAATGCGCTTCGCGTTTCGGGTCTGTATCTCGTCCTCACGAATGTCTGCGTTCGCTGGAAGAAAACGAGCTGTCAGCCTGCCTGTTCTCAGAAACTCAGTGATGCTTAAAATCTATCGCTGGTATGGGGACAGCCCTATGCGAGGCTCTGGCAAGATTGCGAATTACCAGCTTTGCGCTTCCCTGACGAAGCTTGTGCGGACATGATGAGACTTTCGGGATCGGTGTGGAGGATTTCGGGAAGGAAGTTCTTGATATAATTGGAGATGGGGAGGGTCGCATGGAGTCCAACCTGGTCATATTCCAGTCGAGTGTAAAGACGGAATTTGAGATCGGGGATGATGACCAACGCGTTGAGGTGCAGGGACTAAGTCGTGACATCTGCTGGCATCACCGATCGCCGGTGCTTGACAAAGGTAAGCGTCAGGTGCCTCACTTGCAAGTAGGATCACTTTCAAAGTACGACGTGCAGCACAAGTGACTGCCTTCCAAGAATGATAAATAAGAGCAATTGATTTTACTTGACCCTGTCTATGTAAAGCTAATGGGATTCAATTTGGGTGACATCGCCATATCACCGCTTACTCCTTCCGTGCCTGAGTCCACTCATGACATGTAAGACGTCAGCTCCAACTGAGCACATATTTGTTGTTTTGTAGAGCGCTCGAGATCGTGCCACCACAGCAAGGATCTAGCATCAGCAACAGTAACAGAAACCTACTCCACTGGAGTCCAGACGAGGATGAACCCTCTAAAGTAGAGATCTCAAGCTTAATCCTCACTCCCTGAAGAACTCTCTCCACTCTCTGAATCACTTCCCGAATCATTGCCGGAGTCACTTCCCGAGTCGCTATCATCCCTGTCCAAGAGGACCTCAATCGCAGTCTTTTTGCGACTCTTTGTTCCGTCGGCTAAGGCACTGACAATCCCGTCCATGAAATCGAGGTACGCGTGATGTTCTTCATAATAGAGCACCACACGCAGCATTTGTGTTCGGAGAGCACGGAAACCTCGAACCGTTACTGGAATGCCACCATCGTGAAGACCTGGGTCGATAAGTTCGTAGACTTCACTGTCCATCTCGAACCCGCTCAGCTTTGCTAGACTGAGCATAGCGTGAACAAGAGCTTGGGGATCTGGGTCCATGCTCCGACGGCCTCTTGGGATGCCCATGAGGTGATGGAGGACTCTTCCGAGAGGAACATTTTGAGCCTCAATCGACTCCCACGCCTCCTCATGGGATTTGTCCAATGTTGTCGCGCTGCTGCCTTTCACCAACTTTTGGTCGCTTTTTGTCGATGATTGAGCGCCGTCGAGCAGTCTGTGTATCTTCTTGGGGTCAATGGGCTTGTCATCGTCGATGTATGCTGTGGCCATCTGCTCAATCTCTGTCTCGGCGCGATACCATTCGACGTGCCAATATTCAGGTCGAGCTCGAATAATATCAAGAATGGCATCCGCGATCTGCGGCAAGATGCGAAACTCTCTCATCTTGCCCTGACTGATGCTAAGCTGGATGAGGTCGTAGTTGGTCATGCTATGCGCAATTGCATCCCAGTTCTTTTTCTTCGCATTGTGGCGTGCGCGAAGCTGAATTTTGGACTCTGGGGCTTCGTCAGCCAACGAGTCCTCAGCTTTGCGTTTCCGAGTCTTGTTGGGCGTCTCTGCCATGATCGCGTTGATTTGCCGTGAATCAATCAAGTCCTGCAATGGAGGATGTTCGGATGTGTAGTTAACACACAATATGATGCAGGCAGTCAGAGCATGCTGCCGCGATGTTCATCCAGTTGACGGTGAAGGAATATCAAGATCTCGAGGGGAACAGTGAAGATCATGTAGAAGGAAAGAGAAAGGTAAAGAAGGCGGGACCAGTGAGAAACGAATTCAGCATCATATCAGGTGAATTGAACGGCCCGATCTTAGCAGCTGACGCTGTTGCCAGGCTGCCGCCCGCCAACACTGTCATTGTGCACATCGTTAACGGGACTATCGTCATTTGCATAGATGCATTATTCTTGTCGCCTTGCCAGCGTAAGTAGCCAAAGATTTGAATCGCCTTCAGTCAACTCAGTGAAGCTTCTCACGCCGTTCTCGATGTGGGTGTTAGCTACTACACTTGCACGTGGCATCACTTTCAGAGTATGGCGAGCAACACAAGACATGACATGCTGGATTCTTGAAACTGAGCAATGACCCCGAGTATACTCTAAGTCTTCTGAGATCTTTAATAGCAACATGTTCATTTCGCGACGTCTAGTTTCCCGGTTGTGATTGCGGTAAAATCCCTGCTGTGAGCGCAGCTCGTGGCCATCGATATCTTCTTGTTGAGAGCTTCTCTGGTAAGGTAGCAATGTGCTCCGAGCAAAGCATCGTATCCCCTTCTGCCTTTTGATACTGAGACGAGTTCCGAACCAAATCCGAGCCTAGCAAGCTTCGTTGTCTGGTGCTGTGCGCAATTGGACCTCGGGGCCTCTTTCGTCGTCGATAACAGACTGCAGGTCTTCAACGATCTTTCTAAAGAACCGAAAATAGTCGTCGTGATGCTCATAGAAAGTAAGTAGGCGGAGCATCTGGTATCGAAGGGCTGAAGCAGCTTCATCACACTTTCTGAACGCATCTTCCTCGATGGGTTGATTCCAGAACGTGTCTTCCCCTACGGCATTCGGACCCAGGTCCTCCAGCCGGACGATTTGCTGAATGACTCGAGAGACCGCTAAATTAACTGGGCACTGGACAAGGACAATGTTCCTAAGGCTGCTGAGGTGTTGAAGCCGTATTGCAACGGCATCGGTATCATTTCGACTCCACCAGCCGTCTGTCGACTCCTCGAAATGCTTAATTGACATCTTCTGGAGCCAGACCAGATCTTGGTCTAGTTCGTCCTGGGCATAGAAAAGGCAAAAGTAGACCCCGAGAGCATCAATAGGCTCTTTCTGCGCGATAAAAGCCTGTAGCTGCCGTTCTGCGACGACCCAACAAGCATGCCATGGTTTAGGACGGGAGCGAATCGCGTCAATCAAGAGCGAAACCACACTTCGAGCCATGATCTGTGGTCCATTGGTTTGATGGACGACTGACAATCTGAACAGACTGAGATTGTCCAGCTTGCCGGCCAATTGGTAGGGGATGTCCTTTCGAAGGCAGAGCGGTGGATAACTTGCAGCTGAGTTTTCGGGTGATGCTTCGTCTTCAGCCTTGCGCTTCCGACTTTCGGATGACGTCTCGTCCATGTCAAGAGTTGATGCGAGCTGCGCAGCCGCCTAGTAGCAGGAGGTGGGGAGGCTGAAGAGTTCGCGAAGCTGTCATGCGCGAGTGCTGTCGTAGGCCATGTGACGGAAGGAGTGGTAGTCAAACGTGACTGAGGTGTAGATATGGTGCTGCGAGACAAAGGCGAAGTCAGAAGAAGAAGAAGGAGGAGTGCCGGTTCAAGTATTTATATTTGGAGCAGAAACGGCTAAGATAGCAGTAGAATAGCTTTCGAACTACTCAACTCTTCAACGGCGGACGGGCGTTTGATGCTGCTAGTAACAATTGGATTGAACTCACAAAACCCTATGATCTATTCCTGTCGCTTTGCTAGCGCAACAATACTGAAGTTTGGATTGCCGTCAGCCACCTCGATGAACCTTCTCACGCCGTTCTTCAGCGCCTTCTCACTCAGCATGTCCTCTCCCGCCTCCAACTGACCACGATCCACCGGCCCATTGGTGCCACCTTCCAGCTCCCAAAGATGACCATCTTCACCCTTGGTGAATGCAATGAAGTGTAGCTCGACGTAGTCTGACGCAGCGGGTGCGGTTGAGTCACCTTTTCGGGCTGCGCGCATGTGGATCTCCTCCAGCTCGGTGCTGTCGTAGAGGACCCGTGCACGAGGAACGGCCTTGAGTGGAGTGGCTTCTTTGATGATTCGATCGAGGAGGGAGTCAGGCTTGACGAACGATCGAGCTTCGCCGTTGGCGATGGAATGGATCAGAGCATAAAGACCGCAGGCGTTGCCGATGGTCTGGTTGAACCACAGCACAGGCTCATCCTCAGCAGTGCCATCGTACGTCAATCCATCTTTGTCAAGTGGTGTTCCATCAGCTGCGCGGACTTGGTCGTACATCCCAGGTGGTGTGATGAAGATCAGCGCATAGACCGGACGAGGAATGATGGCGAGCAGATCGGGGTCGTCGATGCTGAAGACATCGTAGAAGCCCAGTTCGGAGGAAACGCCAAGCTCATGGACGAGTGAGGTGAAGACCTCGGGATTGTTCTCGAGAGGAATGACAATCTTCTTGCCATTCTCGTTGATGTAGACGCCCTCGGTCGGCATATTGGCGGTGTTTCAATTGATGAATTTTGATGGAAGGTGCACGATGGACCTCGCGTGTGTCGTATTGGTGATGGCCGTGAATGGCAGTGACGGTTGTAGTGGGGGAGGGGTCGCGAGGCTGCAGGCAACTACCCGTCTGACGCGTATTGCGCCTGCTATATCGTGAACTTCATCATTTACATCCCTTTCAGAGGACTGCGATTGCCAGAAGAGACTCCGTACCGAACCATGAGGCTGTAGCTGTTGGCAGAACTTTCGATACATCAAACGCTGGTGTGAGCAATTTCGATAGTCATGGCTGATGGCCGAAGTCTCAACGCAACATTACTGAAGGAGAATCACTTCACCAGAACGTCGCACACAGGGCACGACTTACCTCAAGCCGACTCTTGTGGAGAAGTGAGTTCATTTGTCATTGACTTGACGTGTCACATCGCTAAAATCTCACTGTCGTAGCAGTGGGCCTTGATCCGCGCCCAGATCCCCAGGGTCAAGAGAAACTTCCGTCGCTCTTTCGATTCGCGCTTCTCCTGACGCAAGAATCCTTCTATTCAAGAATTATGTACTATTGAAAGGACGCTTGATGCTGTCTATCAGGTCAATTGCCCGTTAAGACCTGAAACCTGAGGCGCAGTCAAATGGCCGGCCACCTCTAGAGCAGTCGTCTGACGAGGGTGCCGAAGCACACCTCCAAGGCTGTCAAAAGACCTGTTATAAATCGTCAGATTCCCCAGCTCCGTTCAATCCCCGAAGCGCCCTCCTTTGAGCACCATTTCCTCTCTTTGTCGAAGCCACATTTCTGTAGTGGCACCATCTCCTCCTCCGGGTACAGCACCCAACGATCCATGTCAGGCCCGCTCCGCCATGACCACCCTTGCAGGTGAGTCAAATTTCGAGCCCAATTGGAACGATTCCGAAGATCGATCACTGCGCACGATGCTACTCCCTAAGTGCCGGTCGTGGAGACCCTAAGATCTGACCTATTGGGGAGTGAATCTAAGAGGCATCGCATCGATCTTGTGTGGGGAAACCTTATTTGGACGTTGATGGATGTCGTGTAAGTGAGATTTGATCTACGACTAATCAAGGCAATTGGAAATTGCATTCTTTTGCTGAAATGGAGCGACACATGTGTGCTGCTTACGATTCATGTCGCTCGAGGCTCAACCGCACAGACCGAACCATTTGCGAAGTTTGAACTGTTAGTGCTTACGCTGCACAGTAAGCTGATTTGCTGGCCGCAACTTCAACTTCGGACTGTGTGGATGCATTCGCTGGGCTCGATCACTCAACGACACGATGCGATAAGACAAGGTTTTACATGACAGACAACATGTCTTTCATTCATGGGTATATAAGTCTGAAAGCGCTCAGACAAAGCTAGGTATTTAAGAACCAGGCAGGCCGACCATGGAACCCACAGTACCACCAGACACCTCACCAAGCTCGAGCGCAGCGTTGATAACGCCAGCAAGACCCTCTCCAGCAATCAGACCAGCCGCAATAGCGAAAGCGTACGTCTCGAAGTTCTTGGGGAAGTACTTAGTCCACCACCAGGCAGTGATGGCGCCGAACAGGACGGCGTTGGCGTAGCCGCTGTCGGCACCGAGGACCCAAGCGACACCGATGGACATCCAGTTGGGGAGCCACTTGCGGAACTTCTCACGCTCGCCGACGAGGTAGAAGTTCTTGAAGATGGCTTGGAAGACACACCAGACGCCCATGACAATGGAGAAGATTCCGCTGCTCCTAGGGATGGGGAACGAAGGGTCGGTGACGGCGACGGCGACGGCCTTCCAGGCGAAGACGGAGGGGGCTTGGAAAGCGCAGTACGGGTCCTAGAAATTGTCAATATTGCGGTCGCCGACACGAGCATGACTCTTGAGCTTTTGACTTACATCGAGGTGGTCAGGGTGCCACACGCAGGGATAAGCAGCCATGAAGAGGACGAAAATAGCAGGAGCCAGGAAGATGGCGACAATGCTGCCGAGGGCCTGGGCGTAGAATTGCTTGTTTGGGGGAGTCTTGAGGAGGAAACCGATGCGGAAGTCGCTGACGAGACTGGTAGCGACATCAGCAGTTCCCGAGGCGTAGATACCGGCGATCAAGTTGATACGCTGGGCCTCAGTAACGGTGTAGCCGTTCTGGGTGATACCGCCGTAGACGAGCTGCGAAGCCTTGGCAGAAGCAGTGAGGGGAGTGACATCGGTGACGGCACCTCCGTAGATGGACAGGAAGGCAAAGACAATACCGAGGATACAGGCCAAGATGGCGAGTCCAGCGTTCATGTCATACTGGACGTGGCAGACAACACAAGCAACGGCCATGAAGGCGACAGTACCGGAAAGCCACACCCAAACAGCGACCTGCTGACTGGGAGGAGCGAAGTCCTCAACAAGGCTGGAGCTCTCGAGACCCTTGGCGGCCTGCTTCTCGAAGAACTTATTAGTCTTACCACGCTTCTGAAGGTGGTTGTTGATGGAGATGGAGCTCTCGCGGAGAGCGTACTTCAGACCATCGTAGATAACGCGGAAGTGAAGAACGAACTCGGACATGGAGTAGACGATGAGAACCATGACACCCGGCCAGAGGAACCAGTAGCGAGGAGAGGGGACGTAGCCAGGCTCACCAATGCCGCCCATGGAGTTGAAGTTCACCCATGAATCCCACTTTGGGTCATCAGGAATTCGCTTGATACCAATGCACTCGCCGTAGTGGACAAGTAGCGGACCGGCGAAACCGAAGGCAAAGACGGTGCCGGCAAACCAGGAGATGGCAGCGTTGAGACCGACGAGGATGCCAGAGCCAAAGAAGGCAGGGGTAAGTTGGATGTACCAACCCCAGTTGTCGATGTTCTGAGCCCAGTTGCTGTGGCCGCTCCAGATGAAGAACCAAGTGAAGATGTGCCAGTTGTGCAGGATACCATCGGCATACTGCGAGACAACAATGTGGACGAAAGCGCCAAGGAAGGCGTATCCGAGAGCCTTGATCTTCTTCATGGCATCGGCGGCTCCGCTACCAACAGCGTGCATGGAACGAATGGCCATGGCTGTGGCGGTAGGAGAGGGGAAGACGAGGTTCAGCTCGCGTGCAACGTTGATGACGAAGAACTTGCGGAGGGGGACAGCAGCGAAGAGGCCGAAGAAGGCGCAGACGAAGGTGATTGTGATGATGCGACCGAAATCCTTCTTGGGCTCGTCGGAGAGGAGACCGAGTTGGTACATGGCTGGGAGACCGGCGACGAAGAGACCGGAAAGACCACCGGCACCAGTGGCAGAGGCTTGGACGATGGAGTTCTCCTGGGGGCCGAAGTCCATGCCAATGTAGGGGACCTTGGGGAAGACCTTGGTGAGGATTTGAATCTAGAGGAGAGTCTGTTAGTTCTTGGCCTCGATGGAATTGTTGTCTTGGAATCCTGGATGACTTACGATACCGAAACCAAAGATGGCACCGAACATGGTGGCCGGGAAAGTGAAACCGGTCTTCAAACCGAGGTAGACATTGGATGCGTTGACGAGAGAACCGAGCAAGATACCAACGATGACGGCACGAGGCGTCAGCGGGTTGGGCTCGTCATTGACACCCTTCAGAGGAGGGAAGCTGGAGAAGAGATCGGTGATGGGCTCATCAACGTCGGTAGACTCAGACTTGAGGTCATCATTGACAGACTCTGGTCGCTTTTCATCGGGGTAAGCGGGCGGAGCACCACCAGCAGCGGGCAGGTGGTTCTCGACAGTATCAGTTGTCTTCTCGTAGTTGCCGATGGGGGCGAACTTGGGGTCCCTGCCTGGGATACCCGTGTCGGCGTCCATGATGAGTGTTGAAGGGCTTCACACAGAGCAAAGATTGCTGGCAGATGTGAGGAGGAAGAAAGGTCAACAAGGAGACGCTCGACGGGGAAATCAATCCTTGAGCGTTGTAACGGAGATCGTCGAGGGGATGAGGCGATATTTATCCTCTTACACCACAAGCTGAGACGCAAGGGTCTGGTAATATCTGATGGCAATGCAAACACCCCGGGTGGTACCAATATGGTGATAATCATGCCTATCTCTGTACCATTGGACCAGGATCCTGTATCAGGCCGTTCCATCTACTCTCGTCCAACCAGGTCCTTGCCTCGGCCATTTACAACTCTCGCACCACATTCACAAGGGAGACAGGTGGACCTGGGATTTGTGTTTGTCCCATGAGCTCAGGCCATGCCCAAAGAGGCGGGTGCAAATGCTACGATACAGGCGATGGGAGTGGAACTGTGGGAAGTGCATTTCAAAGGGTCCTGTCCTGTGTCGAGGCATACCCGAATAGGGATACAAAGGAGGCAAGGGTCTCTCTGGCGCGAGAGGAATGGTAGGACTCGCCTTCTTGTCGCCACTTTTCGTGGCTGGTTGGGAATCGCGGTTTGCTTCATGAGATCGACATTTCGTCTGAAAGATGGAGATTCACTATTCGTTGCAGCAGTGGGTTGGCCACAGATAGTGAGGAAGACAGCGTGTCATTGGATGCATTGGAGGATTCCGAAGAATGATGCCCCGTAGCTTGGCGACTTGGATGGGTTTCGCATGCATCCGAAGCCGAATAGGAACTGCCCCAATTCGAAGGGACCTTTTGTCGCGGAGGACGAATGGTGGTGTGGTAGACAAGGGGAGAGGAAGGCGTGCGATACGCGGGAGGGCACTTCTGGTCATGCCGACGCCACATGGTACAGCATTCAGTTCCAATGAATGATAGACGCCAGACAACGGCTCTGATTGTGAGGTAGGGGCCAGGGATTGTAGGACGTGCACGCGGGTCGAGGACTGCCGACCAATCTGTTGGTCTGAGCGAGTAGCCGATCGAGCTTCCTGAAGGGGCTTAAGGCGATGAATATCGCCATGGGTTTGGGTAGTCCACTTTGAAAGCCGTGGCCCGGCTCCGTCGAGGGTCCATTTGTTATGTCGCTGATAAGGTTCAGGCTATCACTAACTTGAAGTCACTGCGCAAGTGACTCTCTTGGGATGCATTGAATGATATCGTTGGTGAAGAGCAATGTCTGTCGCTACCCCAGGCCAAGGACAATTGGCGCAGCGCGAAGACGACAGTGGCGTCCGGGACGTCTTGATCAGTGGCTTGGTCTTCACTGAATTCGAGAGGCGCCAATTGGATAACGAGCTGCACTTCCCAATAAAGAGATGATGCCACACTGGTTGCGACCAGGGGTCATGGGCCCGGTAGGGGTGGGTGTGTGAATAAGTGCGCGCCACGTTAGGTGGTCATGCACTCATTCTCTGGGGGGCCACGAACGTTAAACTTAAGGATTACCTACGGGCGGGGAGGAGCCTAATCCAAAGAAGCTTAAAATCTTGTTTTATTTGCTGATTTGGGGAGGTCATGGATTGGTCTGGAACTATATTGTGGTCGATATGATGCCCTGGGTTGGCTTAGAGAGAAGGCATGTGATGATGAGAGTGTCAGGTCATCGTTTGGACGGCGAAAGATGAATAAATTGCGATCCCCATGTCGGACGCTAGCGGAGAATGACTTGATGTCTTGGTGCCAAGAGATTTTGCCGGCTCATGGTATTTTGGTGAAGCGGCGCATACTACGTATGGCGAGGCACATTGGATACAGTATCGTGGCCTCACTGTACTGGAGCAAGAGCATGTTGTTCGTCAAAGGCAAGGTAGACTGATCATGATCGATGCCAGAATTTTGTTCATAATGTATGATCGTCTTTGTCGATTGTTACAAGGCCTCGATCAGGCCCTCAATTAAGACGAGATGGCGCTATCGTAGGACCAAACCATCTCGTCCTATCCCTGCTCCAACAACGGAAGCCCTCCGCATCTGCCAGTAACATTCTCAAATGCCCTCGGTCGAATGCTATCCACCCCCAGGACTCTCCCAGCCCCCCTGTCTTTATCTACAACTTACTCCACAGATTAATCGCCTGTCCTCTTGTGGGCACGGAACGGCACATGTCAGCTCCACTCCCACCACGCCGCTATTTACAGTACACACACACTAAGTGCAGTAGGACACTGTCGGGCCCGCGCGCGCGTGCATTGTTTGCCGTACACACGCGCCGAGACTGCTGCCCAGTTGAGAAGGGACCTTTGCTTATCTTGGCGGGGTGTGGGTTGATGGATACACGACACACGACACTAGGGCGTGTGGTAGTGTATGAGATGTTCGCGATGATCTTGTTTGAGGGCTTGGATTGGATTGAATGTACGGGGTATGGGTCGGAGTCGCGACTTGCGCAGGGAACCTTTGTCGGTCGTTTGTTCAGCTCTGCGACCAACGAAGGTCACGCGACTGGGATATCAATACCATGAGGTGACAATTACTTGGCGATAACTTCAACTCTTCTGAATCTCGCAGGCGACAGTGGCACGATTGAATTTATTCACGGCCGTTACTTCAAAATTAAGTTAGTAGTTGTATCCAGACATCGCCACTGTTGATAGCATCAAGCCGGTCGGGTAGCTCCGAACTTCCAAGACCGCAGTGGCTTGCCGTTCCGTCTTGGAACTATCCTTGGCCAGATGCTCGCTCCTTAGCTCGCTGCTAGAGTCTGTCCATGCCGGCATGGGAGGGACACACCAGCCAAGAAAACCAGCCCTCTTGACCCTGTCCACTACACCCTAAGCTGGGAGTAGGAGCCAAGGAAGTGTGGCAGAACCATGCAAGCGAGCTTGACAGGAGTGAGGCGTTTCGACCCCGATCCTTTGGTCTGCAAGGCTCTTCTGTGCAGAGAGGGTCACATTGTGCTTTGCGAGATTGTAGTGGTGCGTGTTCTGGAACGTCGTTCGTCGAAGAGTCGTGATACGATCTGACATGCGGGCGCTATGCCTTGCACGAAGAGTGCTGTTGGGCTGCTATCTTTGCTGATGAGCTGATAGGCGTAATTCCGTGAGGCGACGGCGATACTTCCCAATATTGTATGAGATCGTAGACTCGCCACTTCGAGGGATAGAGGTGGTGTGATCATATGGTACATTGCTTCCAAGCCTGATCTTACATGTGAGATGTGCTGCAACGACATACTCGATATTTTTCTTTGGCAAGTCCTGGATCTGGGGTAACAATCAAATACGTAACAACACGGAGCACAATGTACACGAAGCCAACATGTTCAGTGAAAGTATTGATGCCTGAGGTCTTGTGATGTCGTGCTGTGTACTTGTCCATGGGAAATCGCCTTCCATCCTGGGCAAGGAGCTGAAAGACACGATATAATCAGCTCAGCTTGGCAAAGTTCCTTCGAGTGCATACTTCGAAAGTTCCTGACCTAGATCTCCGTAATCGAATGGGCCGAGAGTATCCGAGAGGCAGATCGAGAGTGGTCAGCAGTTACGGTGAAAGACTGATTGGGCACGTATCTTCTCGTAACGCGATCGTATTTGATACGCGTTTGATTCGTGTATGCTGAAGAGGGTTGCAGGACTTGCAGAAATGCCTGAAGCTGAATTTCAGTGGCAGGGGTACATCTAGAACCTTGGTGGCGAGGGTGCTTTTGATGGCAGGATCGGGGTCCTTGGGAGCTAGGGCTGGATAGGACGGCAATAGGACCAAGAGCTGAGCAGGCAGGAAGAACTCCGGGCAAGACGACATCCCTCGCAACTTTGATGAGTGGTTCCTGATTGAATTGCTAGTGTGTGGTCTTCCTAATAGCTTGCAACCCCTTCTACCACGGATGTGGTTTCCTTAGACATCCTTCTTTCCTACAATGCCCGCCTTCCTCAATCCGAACCACGCAACGAAGATGACCGCCGCATTCGCAGCAAAGATGGTCCAGAATGCCGCACGATAGCCTTTCATCAGGGCCAGAGGCTGTTCTTCAAGCTTGGAATGCTCGGTGACCGACGCTGCAATAGCACCTGTGATGGCCAACCCGACCGAGTTGCCAAATTGTGTGACTTCGTTGAAGACACCTCCGGCTAGAGACTGAAGATCTGCGGGGAAGGCTTCTGAGATAACCAAATTGGATATGGTGAAGAGGACTATATCTTGTCAATGAAATTCCCTCGGAGGATCAAGGAGTTTGGAAGATGACGTACCATCTGCGTTGGCGGGGGATAGGAAGAGGGCCCAGAAGGGCTCGAACCAGTAGTTGTCGCCGATGTCGACTGTCGCCATCAGAGGACCTGCGATAAGGGTGATGAGAGCCGATACGACTGCCAATGTCCTGACGTTGACGCGAGCGATGAGGTAGGCTGTTGTGATGTTGGCGCAGATGCCCATCACTACATGTGGGATGAAGCGAACGGAACTCTCCATGGCCGAGACACCTTCGACCTCTTGGAAGCTACGGTATGTTAGCATGGTTTGTTGTGTGGGTTTTGGGCGAAACTTACTATAGGGTCGTGAAATACTCGATCGCCGTCATTGCAGCATAGCACAAGAAGATGGCCAGGCAGACAGATGTGAAGGCCCAGTTGCGCCAGACCTTGTTAGGGATGAGTGCTGGTTTTCCTCGACGGACTTGGTAGTTCATCCACCATGGGAAGGATCCGATCAAGACGACAGACAAAGAAAGCAGAGTGATGATCTGCGGTTCTTCGAGGCGACGGTAGGATGACGATGTCATGGCCAAGACGTACAGCAACATCCCGAGTCCGGCACTCATGATGAGCGCCCCGACCCAGTCAATGTCCTTGGCAAGCCGTGTTTGCCACTTCCGACCGCCGGTCTCGACCATTGGAGCAGGAAGGGACCAGATTGAGGCCAAAGAGAGGATGGAGTTGATGCCGGCCATCATATAGTAAGCATATCGCCATCCAACACTCGAAGTGAACACGCCACCAAGAACAAGTCCAACGGCATAACCCAGGGGATTTCCCATTCCGTTCATGGCGAAGGCTGTGTTCCTCCATGTACCCTTTGGAAACGTCGCGGTGATGAGACCAACGGCAGTGGGCAGACACATCGCTATAGCCGCTCCAGAAACAAGCCTGAACATGATGAGCTGAATACCCGACTGCGCCAATCCAATGGCAACAGTGAAAACCATGAACAGAAAACTGCCCGTGATCCACATCCGTTTCGCGCCCACAACATCAGCGACGGCACCGAAGATGAGAAGCAAACATCCAGCTGAGAGCGCATATACAGCAGCAGGCCAGAGAATCAGTCCACGTTCAATGTCGAGGTCACGTGCCATCTGGGGCAAAGCGACGATGAGGATTCCTGATCCCATGGTGTTGAGGAAGTTCACACCAGCGAGTGTGGTGATGACTACTACGCCGCGGACTTTGCTGACGCGGAGAACTTGCTCGGTTGCGTTGCTGGGTTCGAGGGCCATTCTGTCGTCGTCGATGGCATTGAGGGAGTTGGCCTTGGGGCTGGAGCTATCATGGTTTGGGGTTGGCGCTTGGGTGATGTCGTCGCGTGAATGGCCTTGAACGTGTGCTTTGGGTGCTGGCATTGGCTCGAGGGCGATTGCGCCGGAGGCCATTGCCTCAGTTGAGGATCTCGTCGTCCTGGTAGTCATCGTCGCGACCGTGGTGTTGACCGCAAGACGTGACGACGATGTCAAATTCCTACGGCGTAGTCGGTTTTTTTATACACCCGGAAATTCGAGCAATTCACGACCAATGGATGACGTGTGTTCGTCGTTGTAGTCGGTCCAATCGACACTTTGACAGGCCGCAGATAGCGTTATGTGGTCGCTGAATAATCCTGGCACCAAGCGAATGACTCACTGAGATGTCAGATTGGGTGCCGTATTAGGCTGGTCTGTTGGTTGGCCCATGTCTTTGTTTAGTCTTAACCCCAGACGGTGTCGTCGGGCGAAAGATGCGGGGATTTAGCGACACCATCGCCGATGCTGTAAACCACCCTGCACCTTATTGGAAACTCTTATCGGCGGATTTCAAGCAGTGTTCGAAAAGAAAAACACATTCATAGGTAATCGTACTTCTGCGAACTTTTAGAGTTTAGGATATCTTTCTTTGCAAAGGACTTTCTGTACGTTAAGTTATTCAGGATGGTGAGCTAAAGGAGTAACGCTTGACCGACGAACAACTCAGACAAGTGGATTTAAGCTTCTCGGGTTCCGACTGCAGATCATGAATGCTACCAACGGACATCATTAGCGCCCCGTTTCGCATGCTGATTTCTCCTGTAACAGACAATGCTATGCTTGGCACCATGCACCTTGATTCAAATTTATATGCATGTGCCAACACGCAGCTTGACCATCTACTATGAGGCATACGTTCTCTCCAGTGCTTTTAACAATAGATCGCAGTGTGTGTAGGAAGCTTCAATCGACCCTACTGTGATGATCTAGCGATCTCTATCGACCTTGACTTCGTGTACTCTCACCCTTGCCGGGGGTAGTATGCTGATATCACTATCATCATCCTGACTATCCCGTCTCCGAACTCTTTCCGTGGTAATGGTCGTGAGCGGGAATTTGTTTTGATCATTTGACCTCAAGTAGCCACCCGTACCACTGGAGTTGTTGGCGGCGTATTTCGATCGGTGCATGTCTCTGAACAAGACTCGTAATGGGGGGATAGAGGAGGCGATCACAGTGACGAAGGGCTCTGCTTGGCCCCAGATGAAGAGCATCGACAAACGATCTTATGGTCATGTCAGTTCACATCCCATAATGATTCAGAGGGTTGACTCACATGGAATGTCAGGGCCAGCGGTGATAGTCACAGCCTGGACGACTTTGATGACACCAAGGATACCGGCGACTATACCGAGGCTCATTGCAACGCCCACGCCAATCTTCTCGAGGCGCTTCATCTGTAAATTCCATACAATCTTCCAAGGCACACAAGGCCAGACTGAAATCGCAAAGGGCGGAGTATCCTGGCTGCATGTTAGTGCACGATCCAAACATATCTTCCGCAGAGGACGTACCATTGGCGACCATGGCCATGATCACAGCATCTTCGACCCGCCAGCAATCACCCGGGAGTACGGCTTCATAGTCATCGCCCACACGATCGCAAGCTCCCTTCCATGTAGTAACAGCGTTGGTGGCTAACACGCCATTCATGGTGACGATCAAGAACCAGATGAACCACTTTTGCCAGCCCTTAGAAAATCGAAGGAGTGTGACTGCGAACGAGGTCTTTGACAAGGCCAGACCGACTTTGTTCGTGACGTCGGCAGTTGTCGAGAGGGTGTGCATGTGTGGTTGGAATTCGAGGGTTAAGCCAAAGCCGATGCGCATGAGCTCGGTGATCAGGCCGTTAGCTGCTATCAGGAACATCTGGTGTGCTGTCAGATTAAGCACAGCTGACGAGAGTCATATTGATGGGAAGACAGCAGCGGCAAAGGGTTCCAATCAGAAAACATACCCAGGATACGATCAGAAGGTAGTCATCCCACCACATGCCTTTTGCCCTGATCTGCTTGCAGTATACTCGGAGAAAGAGGAACAGCGTCGAGACAGTCCCGACTGACCATATCGCTGCATTGACGGTTGGCCCAGGATTTGTAAGAGCGGGCATCTCAGTCTCAGAGGATGAGGCTTCGCCCTGACGGCCGAATAGATGGAGAGCCGCCATATCAGCGAAGTCGTCTCGTCGAAGCTTTTGTCCCCTTGAGCGGTAAGCTTGCTCTTCTAGGGAAATGTCGTTGATTGCTGAAGGTACCTAACATCGACGGGGCATCCCTGGTATCAATACTCAAGACACTTCTCAATCAGATTTGAGGGCTTCTTGTAGAGCGGCTTGCCATGGGACGTAGCAGCATTTTAGCCTTCGCAGATCATTCGGATAAAGATGCACAAAGTGTCGCATATGAAGCGCCGGATACCCATAGAGTATTCAAAGAGCTGGGCCAACTGCAGGAGTCTTCCCTTCACACAGGAAGGATCAGACAACAGGGTTCTTGTGTGGTGCACGAAACCTGATTCGTTGGCACATGTCTGGCATACGCCACACTTCTATGCGTTCCTTCGAGAATCAAGGAGCCATTCTTCCAAGACTAATACGCAGGCGACCGTTGCTCTCACACGTTGCCAAGATTATCCTGGCAGCTCCGGTGCGCTTCGAACCCATGCTTGCCCACGGTGAAAATCAGCCACGTACAAGAGACAGTCCTCACAGAAGACCACCTAGGGGTAGCATGAGAGTAGTTTTGGATTGGCAAGATACAAGACCAAACCAATTTCCGACACTGAAGCTGCAGAGCTGCATCGTGACAGGGTTGTGGCGCCCGCGCCGAGCGGTCTCGAATAGATGAGCAAGTTCCAAGAAAACCTTCTGCTTCGGTCTGTACCTGCATGTCAATGAGGCACATATGTTGGACGATAATTCGACCGCGCGTAGCCAACAACTCTTCAACCCGCTTGGCGGCTGGCATCCGAGGATTCCGAACCCTAGTCGAATAGGTAGCGGCAGGATATGAAGCAGTTGGGTCGTGCCATCAGACCGAGTCGAGACGTGGCTTGCAAGCATGTAATACGCCACCACTCAGGGATCTATTGCAATCATTAGCAGTTCTTCAATATGGATCTATGAGTGTTCAAAGAAATGTTACTTTTTACTCACTATTCTACTTGCTATTTTTGGTGCTATCTTAGTGCTCTGTGAAAGTCAACAGCGATCAACACTCACGGCACGAAGCTACCAGTTGGATCACTGAAGGGTGTCATCACTGTCAGGTATGTTGGTCGTCGTCTGACAAGACAATTGCAGAGGCCTAGAATAATGGATCGGCATCCCTGCTCCTGCGGCGCTGTTGTGGATCGATTCTTCTTGTGCTGCACATTGAAAGCAGCCACCAGACATAGAGTCGGCCGCCCGAGTATTCGGACCGCTTGTAGAAGGCCAGGGGCTCGAGAATTCTGAACTTGCATGTAGTTCAATTCCCGTTGGACCTGTCAGATCTGTAAGACAGTGCCTAAGTTCAACCAGTAATGTATCATCCGAATAGTTCTAGAAGCCATTGAGAAACTCTAAATAAGCCAAACGAACAGTTCTGCACAAACAATTGCGAGGAAGAATTGTTTGGTACCAGTTCAGTCGCGCCGTGAGGCAGTATTATTTGCCTCTTGGAATCGAAATGAGCCACACTGTACAACTCAACATGCACGACGACCAACAGACTGTAACATTGGCAACCCGATGTGGCAGGTCAAACTTCCATCCGCAAACTTCCCCGGGTGATTTCTGCAGGGATTGTGCCACTCAATCAATTGTACGCGGCTCAGCTCTCCAAGACAATTAACCCTGAAGCCTGGTGTGCTTGGTCGTCGGGTTGTCGCCACAGAAGCTTCGGTAGGACTTTCTTAGTACAGGACTGATGTCAACAAAAAGTGCATACGCAGATTGAAACTTTTTTCTCGCCATCTTCATCCTCCTCGCATTCAATTGAGGCGACCGCAGAAACCAAAGACAGTAGTGTCGTTGGAAGACAAAAATGCGGGCTTTCTGTGTGACGATTGCCCTCCTCGCTTCTGCTACACGTGCAGTTGCGAAAGATTGTCGTTGTTTACCAGAAGATGATTGCTGGCCGAGTAAGAGCACTTGGGACAGCTTCAACTCCACGGTCAAAGGAGCGCTCGTACATGTCACCCCAATTGGAGCTGTTTGTCACGATCCAACATACGATGAAGCTGCGTGTTCGGAGCTTCGCGCCAATTGGGACGATGTCGCGATCCAGTAAGTGGTTTGAGCTGTAGTTCTAGCTTCAAGGATCTGACGTATTACCAGCTATGAGTCAACATCTTCGCTGATGACGGCCTACTTCACCAACGAGACATGCGACCCTTTCACCGATCGGTCGGAGCCCTGCACAATCGGCAATTATAATGCCTACACTGTGGATGCGACGGACCACAAGCAGGTCATCGATACTCTCGAGTTCTCGAAGAAACATAATATTCGATTCGTGATTCGAAACACTGCTCATGACTTCTGGGGTCGATCCATCGGATACGGAGGTCTTGCGGTCCGCATGAGCAACCTCAAGGACCAAGAAGTTCTGGATTGGGATGACAAGCACTACACTGGTCCTGCACTCCAGATGGGCGCCGGTACAATGGGCTTTGAAGCTCAAGAAACTCTCGAGCCCCATGATCTTGTCATGGTCGCTGGATACTGCCCAAGTGTTGGTCCTGCAGGCGGATTCGTGCAAGGAGCTGGTCATAGCCCGTTGAGTACGAACTACGGCTTGGCCGCTGATCAGACTCTGGAGTATGAAGTCATCACTGCCGACGGGAAACTGATCACGGTCTCGCGCGACGAGAATGCGGATCTGTTCTGGGCCCTCAATGGTGGTGGTGCAGGGACCTGGGCTGTTGTTGTGTCAATGACGGTTCGCGTGTATCCTATGGTTCCAATGGCTGGTGCGAGCTTGTTTGTCGACCCTTCAACAATCTCAGCCGATACCTTCTGGGACATGGTCGACAAGGGATACTCTCTTCTTCCTCACTTTACCGATAATGGTGCATATGTCACCTATGCTTACGGTCCACAACATTTCGGAACCTTCCCCTTCTCAGTGTACAACAAGACAGCTGCAGAGGCAGAAGAGATCATTTCCCCGTTCATTGAGTACCTGAACGACAAAGCGATTCCTCACTTCATCTCCTACACCGAGAGCAAGACATACCTCGAACATGTCGAGAAGAACTTTGCCACCTCACAGCCTACCAAGGAGTGGCCTTCTGGCGGTCGCATGGTTCCTCGTGAGGTCTTTGAGGACCCTGAGCGCCGAGCGAAGCTTGTGTCTGTGATGCGTCGCATTGTCGGCACCGGTGCATTGACTTCAAGCACAGCCATGCGACCCATCAAGCGAACCGACAACCCAACTTCTGCCCATCCAGCTTGGCGTGACATGAATGCCCTTGTCATCATGACCTGGCCATGGGAGAACGCCAAGCGAGATCTGATGCAAGAAAAAGTTGAACTTTTTGCAGAGGAGCTCTCACCCCTACTGATCGAGGTGGCGCCTGATGGCGGCTCATATAGCAATGAGGCTGACACTTTCATGCCCGAATGGAGGCACGAGATGTATGGGCCAAATTGGGAGAAGCTGTTGGAGGTAAAGGAGAAGTGGGATCCCGAGGGTGTATTTTATTCGAGAAATACTCCTGGTGCTGATAAGTGGCATTTGGATATGGATACTGGCCGGATGTGCTCGAGGCGTCATTGTCCTCCGGTGCAGAGGAGGAATGTGCTGCAGAGGAGCTCTCCTATTGGCAAGTAGGCCTGTTTATTACACCAAAAGTACCACTATTACCACTCGATGGCTAGCCTGGGCTAATACAACATCAATTACAACGTCCAAATACCGTGTCTTGCTTCCCCACAATGCATGCCTCTCATCTGTCAGCCAATGGTACCCGGGCTTCTTGTTCATGGACAATCTATTATACTGCGACCCAATCCTCTGCCTTCCCCAGTCTTGACGTACTGGAGAGCATTTAAGCATCTTTCCGTGTCTCCCGACCCCGGCTTTCGCGTCGAATCACAATTCTCCGGCTCGGCGATTTGACTTACACGATGATGCTAATGATCTCGGTCGAGGCCAGCGACCCACTCTTTCGGCCATTGTGCAAATGACCGAGGCCGAGACCAAAAGCGTCAATTTACCGACCGAGACTTCAGCTTCTTCGGCATCGGTCGCTTTCTCCCCACCGCAACGCTCAACCATCACCTTCACAATGTCCGACGCCGACTCCACAAGCCTCACGCCGCCTGGGACAGGGCCGCGTGTAAACGGTGATGGGCAGACCAGAGCGCAGAGTCGACGATCAGCATCAGGCTCGACCGACAGATCATGTGTCACATGCCATCGACGGAAAGTTCGTTGCGACAAGAAACTGCCGTGCTCTGCTTGTGCGCGAGGTGGGAGGGAATGCACTTATGATGAGGCGTTGGTGAGGCCGAGAAGACGGCGTCGACAGACGACTATCGCGGATGTAGCTTCACGGGTCCGTGATTTGGAGAAGTCGATCGTTGGGGTCGCGACGCCGACTTCACAGCCCGGTAGTGCGGTGAGACGGGGATCAGGCATGCGCCGAGTACCTGATGCTACACATAGTACACCGTTGTCTTCTTATGCACCGAACACGGACGATCCGGAGTCTGCCAACGAAGTACTCGTTCAAAATGGCCCTACCAGCCAATATGTTGATGAGAGTATTGTGTCCCGTATGATCGAAGCTGTACGAAATCATCCATCACCACTTACTTTCCAGAAGCCATCATACTCACTCTTTACAGGACCGAGACAGAAACTCACTTCTCTCAACACCACAAGACGGTCAGCCTTGCCGACTTCAAGGCTCTGCATTCAGTCTGATGGGCATTCTTTCCCATCCCTCGGCTTTCAAAGATGAACCTGATCAGATTGTCAGCACCATGGACGGGATGAAACTTTGGCACATCTTCGAGTCAAACATTGATCCCATGGTCAAGGTCCTGCACATTCCGACTGCTGAGATCCAGATCTTCACGGCCATCAGCCAACCTGACTCTGTATCAAAGGACACCATGGCGCTTTTGTATGTCATCTATTTCGCCGCTGTAACAAGCATGGAGAACGAGGATGTAGTGAAGATGCTTGGTATGGAGCAGATGGCAGGACTGGCCAAGTTCAGGACGCACTTTCACAAGGCTCTGGCGGAGGCCGATGCTTTGGAGCACCCGACCTTGACGCTTCTACAAGCACTGGCAATCTATCTCGTAGGTCTTGATGCTGGTCTCAAATTGGGGTTTCATGCTGACGGTGATGACAGCATATTGTGCCAAGCTGGAATTCGAGTCGTGGGTCCTGGATCTTCAACGGAATGGCTCTTCGCATGGCACTGTCCATAGGTCTTCACACAGACGGAACCAAGCTTGGTCTTTCGCCATTCGACACAGAACTTCGAAGACGGGTCTGGTGGCACTTGTTTGCTCGCGACTTTCGAGCTCTTGAAGATCATGGTATTAGCCCACAACTTCACCTCCCAACAGCGACCACCAGACTACCACTCAACATCGAAGATAGCGACATCTGGCCTGCAATGACTGAACCGCCTGTTGAGAGGCAGGTCTTCACCCGCATGACCTTTCAAGTGGTGAACATGGAGGTCAGCCATGCTTTCCACCAAACCTTGTATCCGGTGGGCGCTGTCTTCGAACCCGGTGAGAGAATGGCATTGCGTGACGAGGCCTGGGCGCGCTTGCGTGCTCACTTGGACCCCTTCTTCGAAAGTTGTCAACCAGTGGTCCCGCTCCAGAATTTCTGTCTTAGCATTGGCTCGGCCATTGTTCACAAGATGGACCTCGTGACAAGACAACGGGTGGCGAACCTAGAGACTCCGAATGATCGCGACTCTTTCGCTACTGAGGAGAATCTCGCCGCTGCATGTAGTGCGCTCGAGAAGAACATTGACACCTGGCACAATGTTCTAACCCGGCCATACCGATGGTCGCAGAGAGTACATCCTCAATACTTCCTTGTCCTCTATGTTCTTTGGCACCTTTGCGTCCGACCGGATTGCTCCCAGGCGGGAAGAGCATGGGGCGTTGTCGACGCCATGTTCAGCGTGGAACAACAACGCCTGATGCACGCCTCAGCAGGCCGCTCACTGAAGCGCGTGTGCCTGGAGCGTCTGCGGAAAAAGGCTGAAGCACTTCGCAGCCCAGCGATGCCTGAATCAGAGCGAAATAGCGACACAAATGTCGCTGAGGCAGCAACAGAGCCTGGACCTGCGGATCTCGGCTTTGAGATTGGAGACTTCCCTGAAGGGGGCGCTTTCGATGGTGATTTCAATACGGATTGGTTCGATTTGCCGAATGGGATGACGGTTCCCAATTGGAACACTCTTGTCAGCGATTTGAGCGCGAACGATTATGTGTATGCAAATATGTATTAATGCAACTCTAAAGAGTAGTGTAGATTTAGCTTTATGCTATTCTAATATGATAATGATGATATGAACTCCAAGCTATGC
Organism: Sarocladiaceae sp. CBMAI 1973; assembly: GCA_021347865.1. NCBI lineage: Eukaryota > Fungi > Ascomycota > Sordariomycetes > Hypocreales > Sarocladiaceae > Sarocladiaceae sp. CBMAI 1973. Next base: position 46,531 of record WNLN01000222.1, read on the forward strand.
AGATGCAGTCTCTTCTTTTTGATGCCACTTCCCATTTTTTGTCCCAAGCAAGCCGGGCCAGATCATACCTTTGCGAACAAGCCCTTGCCCTTCGCCAATGACATCCTAGTGCCGACAATGACACACGTGCCTGCAGCACACATGACACCAGCAAAAGCCTTGGCTCCGTGCCAGTTGTTGTTATCTCCCAGAATGGCACCGGCGATAGGGTTGCTGGTCAAGGCTGGGATAGCCGAGCAGAGGAAGATGAGACCCGTGCGGACACCCATATCGCGGATCGGCGACACGATCGCGACAAGGGCAGGTAGCTGGGAAACGTAGGCACCGCTGAAGAACCCGTAGAGAACGGCGAATGCAATTCGAGCGGCGTCGTTGGCGGCTGGGATCCAGAGGGCGAGGATGAGTGCGGAGGCGATGTAGCAGACGAGAATGAAAACGTTGTACATGCCGAAAATGTCACCAAAAACACCAGAGAGCAGACGTCCGAAAAGACTGCCAGCGCCAAAGATTGCGACCAGGTATTGAACAAGATGAGGGTCCATACCATTCGACACAGCGTCGACCTGCAGGTAGTTCATCGGCACGTACATGCCCCAGGTGAAGATAGCGATGCCAACCCCCAACATGGCAAACTTGGGATCGGTGAACGGGCGCCAGAATTGGTCTGCGGTAAGCTTACGGGGTGTCGGGGGTCGATAGGCTGTGACTGTCAGGTTGACAATGATGAGGAGGCCGAGGATGATGAAGGCGGTGATGCGCATGGCCCAGCCGAAGCCGATGCTACGAATTAGACGGTTGACCATGATGGGCAGGGTGACACCGCCGATGCTGCTGCCGGTTGCGAGGATGCCGTATGCGGTGCCGCGCTTCTTGTTGAACCAGCCGGGGATGACTGTTAAGGCTTCGATGTTGTTAGAGAAGGATCTTGGTCGTATAATTGAGACTCTCAGGCTTACCTGGTTGGAAGATTGCTGCAACGCCGATGGCGCTGCAAAGGCCCTGTGAGAGCAGGATCTGGTAGTACTCGGTTGAGATGGAAGCCATCATCAGACCGAACACGTGAAGGAATGAACCGCCGAGGATGAGATAACGCGGGCCATATCTGTCGTACAAGCTACCCATAACCGGTCCCTAGAAGATAGTCAGTATTGGTTCGTGAGGAATTGAGCCATGCTGTGAGGACATACCAGAGCCATCATGAAGAAGAACTGCAATGAAGGGATCCATGATACAGCGCTAGAGGAGTAGTCGCTAAGAAGGGTCGACTGGTAATATTCTTGGAATACACCGACAGCTATAATGCAACTGTTAATGATCTGATCTTCACACTCATTCATCTGCTGCGGTGGATTGCTTACCATTGATCCAGCCCCATGTGCAGTAAGAGCTGCACCAAGCTCCGAAAACAACAATCCATGCTCGGTAGCCGCCATCCGGTGCATCGCTACCAATTGGCGGTGGTCCAGTCACTGCAGCATCCTCTGGAGTGTCGGTTTGCGTTTGAGGCGTTGACTTTTCCAGGTCGCGCTCGGTGTGCTTGGTGGCGTCATCATTCCTTGGTTGGCTCCCGTCCACTGAAGACGTCTCAAAATGCGTCCTGTCCGTGTCGGAGGCGCTCATCCTCGGTGAATCTGTCATGATCGAAGTGCTGAGACCAGTGTCTTGGTCAATTGTACCAATTGAGAAGTTATTATCGTTGGTGAGACAATGAGCTCAGGTGAGCTGTAGATGGCGTGCTCAGTTTTTGTTGTTAAGCTCTTAGACAAAATTCATGAGATCTGCAAAAGAAGGGGCCAAGACGGCAGACTTAAATGTCAAAAACGCGAAAGACGCGGATTACCAAGCTAGCAACCGCTCGGCGACTCAAATCGGCACTTTGCCTTGCAGTAGTAGCTTCGGACCCTTTGATCTCGGTCTCCTTAAATGAAATGCATTGGTGCTTTTTTCGTGCAGGTGAGAAAGACGGTGTTTGGGACTTTTCGTTAGGTAATAGGAGTGCAAAAGTGAGAAGGCTATAGGACGGGAACAGCTGGCTCGGTGCTTGAGTTGAGGCCGAGACCGAGGCTGGGGTGAGGTGGATCGTGAAGTTGTTGCTTTAGCCGGATTGGGTTGGCCGAGATCGTCACTCGTTGCGGAGTTCCGATCGGGGAATGGACCCTTGGACTCGGGGTATTCACGCTGCAATTTCACCTGTTCATACTCGTTCATTATTGAATAGAGTCCTGTCAGAATATCCATAATTTTGAGTCAATAAACTCTGGGGTATCATTCTGGAGACACAGACACGTGGCTCGTTATCCTAGTTCTTGGGAGCGTAGACGCAAATGACTTTGTTTACCCGTGAACGTGCACTGCTAAACAGATCTCGGTCATCAGAAAGTGCCGTCCACCTCTCTTCCGTATGAAAGGATGCGCAATTTATGTTTCCTGTACTAGCCACAAGAGACGTAGCGATAATTCTATACAACCCACTGTCTCCTCCTGACCGAAGAATCATGACGTTTCATATTGTTACATCTTTCAAGGATGCCTACTTACTCAAGTCAACAGTGGTTTGTCAAGGAGCAAGACAGCACGTGGAGAGGGAAAACGGATAACCTCGTACGCAAGGCATGCTGTAATCACTCTCAACAGCAAAAAGAAACCAAGAGATATGGATCCATGATGTGATCTGAAGTGCGCGACGCGGCAAAATGGCAAACATGGTGTCTGTCGCAGCATCTTCGTACATTATCGCTTCTATGTCGATGTCTATCAAACAGAGCGTAGGTATATCTCGATGTTGTCTCAGCAGCATCCTCTCCCCTTCTGCACTCTCAAGTATCTTCTGAAAGGCACAGATCAACGTTCCTGATCTCTGGATGCTCGATTTGTGTCGCAGCTTGCCGGTCAGAGTCCTCATTGCGCCCGCTGTCCCATCGACCAGACTCGGTCTAGCATTCGACGCCATCAGCACTTGCAAACAGTAGCATCAAGCAAGCCATCACGCGGCTGCTTATGCGCTTCTACGCCCAATGACACTTTCGAGATGGTGTGCATGCGTGGCTCACCCGGCCGAGAATTTGAAGCTACCTAAAGCTTCCCCAATGATGTAGCTGTACGCCACATTCCGATCGAGTGACCACACCCGCGGGAGCGATCGCGCGAATCTGGCAGGTTCACACGGCTGTCTCGGGACGCGATGCTCAAACTCAAAAATAGATCAAGGTCAACATCGACTTTCAGACTGGGGCGCAGGGCTTAGAGGCGTAATCATCGAAAGGTAGTTTTGTAAGCCCTGTGCCGCATATGGGTAGCTTGGTGAAGGTGAAGCTTTCCGAGTGGGGGAACTTATTCGAGCTGGTCGATACATAAACCTTGAATACCTTGGAGAAAATGAAAGCTGGCGAAGCTGCACGCCGTTTTCACAGTAATTGCAAAGTCAACAGTTTACCATGCGTTTCTTTACCTACATCTTGTGCCATGTCCTGGGATTTACAGCACTGGCTGGAGCAGCGTCTTCGACGAATTCTAGCAGTGTTCGATGGGTCAAGTGTCCTGCAGAGACACCACCTGGCGTGGACTGCGGTGAGATCAAAGTGCCACTCAATTACAAGAACGGAAGCACCATCGAGGCGGCAGATAATCGCACAGTCACCCTTGGCCTTGTTCGGCTCAACTCAACGGGCAATTCCACGCGCGGTCCCCTGTTCGTCAATCCTGGTGGACCAGGTGCACCAGCATCTCTGTTCGTTGCTGGGGGGGCATTCTTGCCAGAAGTCGGATTCTCCCAAGATGTCATGAGAACCTACGACATCATCGGGCTTGATCCAAGAGGTGTTGGTTCGAGCCAGCTCGTCAAGTGCGACCCGAAGATCTTCAATCGACGTGTTCCGACTTTTGTTAATAGCACCAAGACATATGAGGCACTCAAGAATCAAAGTCGTGATCTTGGCGAGAGCTGCGCGAAGCTTACCGGAGATCTGATCAATTACCTCGACACTGTTCATGTCGCCAAAGACCACGAAGTGCTCCGTCGCGCGATGGGAGCGAAACAATTTGACTTCTTCGGTCTGTCGTACGGGTCGCTGTTAGGTTCGACCTATCTCAACCTTTTCCCGAAGAGCGTGGGTCGCATGGCGCTTGATGGCATAGTCGACCATTCGCAATCTGAGATTGGATCTTTGTTGACAGAGGCTGTCACCTATGAGACGACATTGAACAAGTTCTTCGAGTGGTGCAATAACAACTCTTCATGCCCTCTGCACAACGACAACCCAAAGGAGGTGTTCGACAGCCTTGTTTACAATGCTACTCTGAAGCCAATTCCGGCACCAGGGTGCAATGGCACATGCCAACCAAACGTTACTGCGGAGGACATACTCTACAACACACAAACTCTGCTTGAGTTCGTAAACTCCACGCTTGGGCCCGGCTGGTATGGCCTTGCTGGCTACATCGCGCAAGCCGCCGAGGGCAATGCGACCGGTCTTTCCACTGCTCTGGCAACGTCGGAGATCTCCAGCGCTTATTCTGGATCGCCCTTCACGTACCTCGCGATCGGATGTCAAGATTGGAAGCGAAGCGCAAATACAGAACAGGATCTACAGCAGCGACTGGAATCTGTGAAGCCTTTCGCGCCACAGACAAAGGGTGCCACGCAGACTTACTACTACCAGGCGCTCTGTCTTGGGTGGCCTGCAAAGGTCACGTACCCTCAGCAGTACTTCAACTTGACCATGACTGAGAAGGCGCCCGCAATCTTGCTGTCGAACTCGATGTATGACCCAGCGACCAGCATTGCTTGGGCGAATGGCGTGCGGGAGCAGTTGCCGAATGCTGTGAGTATCATTCGGAATGGTACGGGACATACGAGCCACACAATCTTGGGGAAGACGAGGGATGCGATCGACAATTATCTTGCGACTGGCAAGCTGCCGAAGGATGGGACAATTTACCAGACGTAATCACTTAGACAGCAGTTGACATGGGCGCGAGGGACTGCAAGGAACATGATCTGTTCAAGAAGCTGAATTGAGTACTGGAAAAAGAAACCTATCTGACATTCCATATGTGCTCGTTCCCTACTGTGTACGAAGAAGAGAAAGAGACAAAACCTGAGTATCCAAATGTCGTGAAAGAGTGACGTGAAGGGAAAGAGAATATGTGAGAGGCGCACGGCCAAAGTTCCACAGGCGCGAGAGGACGCCTAGGCCCTGCAGGAGTTGGGAGCGAGGACCCAGCCCCGAAGTCGGTTCGCGACATCAGTGACATAGCAGGCAGTCGCACCAACAGGATCGTTGAGGTTCTCGTAGTTGGCAGAACCACTGTTGTACAGGCGAGCTCCGACGTAGAAGCTGCGAACGCCACCGTCACCGATGGTGCTAGCAGCTTTGGCAATGACCTGGGTAAGACCATCGCCGTTGGGAGTTCCTGATGTGCCGTCACGGATCATCTGGAGGATCGTGGAGGCAGGGCAGGGGTTCACACCGGCGCAAGTGCCGACGCCGTTGTGAGACTGCATGAGGCCCGGGTTGACGACACCGTTGTTAGTCGTCGGGGCGCGAACACAGCCGACGCTCTCCTGCATAACAACAGCGAGGATCATGCGAGCGTCGACACCAGACTCGCCAGAGACCTGAGTGATGGCGCTCCTGATATTGGCGATCTCCTCGGGGGAGTTGTCGGCGCCCCAACCGTTCCAGCCGCAGGACTGGGCCATGACAGGGGCGTTCTGGTTCCAGAGCTCGTCGAAGGAACCCCACTGGGCGAAGTCGGGCCAGCCTTGAGAAGGGTGGCCGTTGCCAGAGAAGTAAGTGTAGCTGTCGACTACATCTTGCTTTGTGATGGCAGGTTTGCTAGCAGGGGACTTGGCAGGAGCTGCGGCCGCAAGGGCGGCGAAGCAGACAGCGGCGATGGTGGAGACGTGCATATTGATGAGTTGCGATGAGGTTGTTGGTGTTTAGAACAGGTCAAAGATTTGGTGTCTCGAATTTGTAAGATGTGAAGAAATGAAGTGAAGAAGGAATGTCACAAGTGGCCAGCAACTTGATTTTATCGTATTGTCGGAGATGTCGTTGTTCTGTTGTCGACTGTCTGGGATCTTGAGAAGGGATCGCGACGAAGCATCTCTTATAGACTTTGAGCCAGCACCGCGACGGCTTCAATCCTACGTTCCTAATTTTCTAAACTATAGTAATGACACCTGAACCATCCTAGAAACTGCCACCTTCCTCGCTGTA
>WNLN01000223.1:0-52552 GCA_021347865.1 Sarocladiaceae sp. CBMAI 1973
GTCTAGAAGCCAGTTTCCTAGGGCTACTTACCCTGTCTCTGGTGAGAGAAGGGGTCAAGGGTTAGCAACATCATCATGGTTAGGTGCAATCGATGGCGCAAAGGCAGAGTCTAGCATCTGCAGTCCAAACAATTGTGGAAAGGTCCATAAGCATGTGTAACGATGCCAATCATGATTTTCCAGTGATTTAGTTCGTAGGACTCTGTTTCAGGCCCAAGCGGCTACAGTAGCAAAAGATACCGACGGGCCGGAATATATTCCACACCAGCCGGAAAGAAGCCGAGCCCAGGTCACCTGCCTCAACCACCAACTTCCATCTCCGCGAAACCATCTGCGAAATCATACGGAATCATCCCCGGGCGCCTTCGTTTACACTGAGCGCACCAATGCTCGCTGAAGCTCGAATGTGCGACAATGCCGCGTTACAGTCACGCCGAGGCACACGCGCCAGGCACAGCAGCCAGCCCTCAGGGATGGGATGCCGATAATTCCAGCAAACCGAAAGGTCGTCGCTATGGCTTTGCCTGTATTCCTTGCAAACAGCGTAAAGTGAAGTGCAGTGGCGAGCAGCCTGTATGCGCTGGATGTCAGCGGAAAGGCACTGATTGCGACTGGCCTGCTAACGCCCGTGACTCTGAGTCCCAACTCCTGCGAGAAGCTAAGGAACGCATTCGTCAACTCGAGGGCACGCTTGGGAGACAGTCTGCTGGCGGAAACACGACTCAAAGAGGTCCTGAACCCCTAGGTCAGCCTTTGTCAGCTGTTGACAGCCACACACATCTCGCAACTGTGGCGGTCACAGACCCCAGTGAGGCTGTAGGCAGCACACAGAGGCCGACTCAGTCGCGTCCACGTCCTGATCATGGGTCAGATCGATCGAAAAGACTTAGAACAGGAAGCCACCACCAGTCTCGCGAGCAGACTCCTGATCCATCGTACCCTACCGCAACAAGTTTCAGCGAAAGTCCTCACTCCGGTGACAATGGTCCTCCAACTCTAGATCCTAGTAGTGAGGGCCAGAGATCACATGACTCTCGACTTGCCCAGTCTCTGTGGTATCAAGTTGGCATCGGCGAAGATGGCGGTGTTGTCTACAACGGACCAACAAGTCGTTTCCATGCCGGTACACTACCCAACCCTATTGGCCACGATGAAGATGAGGACAGCAGCAATTCAAGCAGCCACGATGAGGCTGGGGACAATCGCGACGATGGTTCTCGTCCCAATCCCGGGCCCGCATCCAGAGATCAAGATACATCCGCTCCTGAAACGAGACCAGAGTCATCCTTGGCACACAGCTCACCCAAGCTTGCGAGCAGATATGCGTCTCGCGTACGACCGCCGCCAGGACATCTTGCTACACTCAAATCACATTATACACTGATGGACTCTGTATGGACGCCACTCATTGCGGCTAAGCCCTCGATGAACAACACAGGGGTAGACACGAAGACTGGTGTTGCTCTTCTAGACATCTACTGGACGTGGCTGCATCCTTTGCATCATCTTGTCTACCGCCCGGCTTTCGTCATGGACCTTGCACTTGGCGGACCACATTGCTCTGATTTCCTTTTGTTGTGCATCTTTGCCCTCGCTGCTCGCCATTTACCCTCAGAAGCCACTGGCCGGGACATGGTGTCAACTACTGGGGAGGAATATGCTTCTCGAGCACGAGCGCTATTGTTGGAGGAGATGACTGCGAGTACACCGTCGATACCGACCATACAAGGGCTGCTTATTCTTGGTGGCCGGCAGTGCGCTATGGGGTCGAGCTCTCAAGGCTGGCTATACACCGGCATGGCTATTCGAATGATGCAAGATATCGGCCTTCATCTTGACACTACACATCTAGCAGGAGTGGTTGAGAAGTGGACTCCAACAGAGCTCGAGGTCCGTAAGCGACTCTACAATGCTGCTTATGTTTGGGATAAGACATTGAGTCTCGCTCTTGGTCGACCACCAACACTGATAAGACGTCCTTATCCTGCATGCGAGATCTTCGACAAGTACGATGACAGGCGACTCTGGAAGCCTGTTCATGCCAAGGAAGTTGTAGACTCATTCGAACCCTGTCCTTCATGGGTCACATCAACTCTCTGTGTGTTCTCAAGCCTTCATCAAATCACGACCGACATGCTTCTACTGTTCTCTCGCAATCAGGGGTCGAAGCAATTTATCGAACAAGTTGCCGATCTCGATGCTCGATTTTGCCGATGGTACGCTGAGCTTCCGGATGGGATGAAGATCAGCCACGTTTCGATACTGTCACAGAGTCCACCCCCTCATATTGTCTCTCTCAAGTACGTGATCATGCCCCGACCGTCTGCTATAGCTTTGGGGATTCAGCTATCACTCAATAGACCGTTGCTAATGAGATTACAGTCTTCTTTACCACACACTCCATATACTCCTCCGCCGCCCGTTTCTTAGTGAGAGTAGAAAGGAGCCTGCGTCGCCTGCTGCATCGCACATTGAGCAATGCATCAGCCATTCGAAGAGCATACATGAAATCCATACGCTGTACACAAAGACGTTCCCACACCGCCTGATGACCTACCAGGTTAGCTATTGCATTTACACGGCTGCGACTGTGGAAGCCCTCGAGCTGAAAAGTGCTTCGCTCTCACCCGATGAGCGCTCCAGCGCAGCCGCAAGACTCACGGCCGCTGTACGTATCTTGCAGAACGAAGCCGATCATACACCGGGGAGTGGGAAAAGCCTTGATACTATTCGCCGACTGCTCACAGAAGGCGAACGCCCGAATATCTCGTCGCGACGTCATTCATCGCGTCGAAAACGAAGATTGACAAATCGAAGTCGACAGAGATACAGCGTGTCTGCCAGAGACAGTCAGCCTTTGAATCAGCATGGCCAGGATAGGGATGCAGAGGGGGCTGTGATTGAATCAGAACAACCAGGCCCAGGGCCACCTACGACAAATACCGAGGGCAGCTCCGAGTTCAGCTTGCAACTTGGAGGAGAGTACATGCAGGGCGGTAATGCCACTACATCAATGAACCCGAGCATGGCAGAGCATCACCTAGGGCTCAATCCCCCAGTGGATGTATATGGCTCACGGCGAGAGACGTTTGCAGGCCAAGACTTCGGCAATGCGTTCGATACAAGCGCCGGCGGGTGGGGCTTGGATCTCGGCTTCTACGGAGGGACGGACACAGGCGCCGGCTTCCATCCCGAAGCATTCTCTTATGTTTTCGCGGCTAACACGGAGCTACCGCGAATGCCGGCGCCGCCCACGACAACAACTCCACCAACCACCTACCTCTACACGAACAACTCCGCGTGGTGACGAAGGAAGTCTTCCTTGCCTAATGGGTCCTTGCCTTCGTCTTGAGCTCGTTAGCCGGGCGACTTTGAGTATGAGGTACTTCAAGTGGATAATTCATCCTTCCGGCCTTGGCTGTCTTCAGTGCGAATCATCATGTACAACTACAAAACAAAACGTCTCCCCTGGAATCCGAATTCTGTTGTTTCTTAGACGTACTATTGCTTCTTAGCTTGCTTCTTAGCTTGCTTCTTAGCCTGCTCTTCTCCGAACTCTATTGTTCAGGACAATACTCATGATGTCTTCGGGAAATTTCCTAGCCTCCATTACTTCGGTCGCGGCGTTCTGGGGTGGCCTCGAAGTTCAAGGCATGAACAGTCCGAATGCCGTTGACTTCTCAAGTCAGCTTAGCGTCTTTGAGCCTCCAGTCGAACTGAAGAACCTATTTCCTGCTGACAACTTCAATCGCGATGTCACGACGGCGTGGTGGCAGACAGGAGTCCTTGATGGCCATTCTACGGAGGCGGCAAGTGAGGTTGCTGATGCGATGAAGTCTGCTTCGTATATTGTCTTGGATAAGGCTATGTATTCAGTTAGTGCTCTCTCAAGTCCAACACTAGAACAGTCACGCCTTCAATTATCACGTGTTGTCAAGAGCTGACATAAACTCTTCTATAGTTGCTCGACTCGCAGGACGGCACCAGTGTACCGACAATTGAACGTATCTTCACATTCCCTGATCCTCCGTCTTTCACCAAACGCATGGTCCATGACGGAACGGTCTACTCTCCCGAGTGCAATTGTATCTTCTTCGCTGAGCTTCACCCGCCGAAGCCTGGCTTCTCCACCGATGCGATGCCCTGGGTATGGCGCGTCGACCTATCCGACGAACCACCCACGACGAAAAAGGTGTACCCTTCGCCTCAACTCACCGTTCCAAATGGGGCATACTACCATAACGGTAGCGTGTATTGGACACATGAGGGCAACTACACTGTTCCGGGAGGCATCGTCCGCATGGACCCAATAACTCTGGAGACAAAGGTCGTACTGAACAACTGGTTCGGCCACCGATTCAATAGTCCAAACGACGTTGTAATTACTCGGGATGGTGTCGCTTACTTCACCGATGGATATTATGGTTACGATAACTTCAACGATACCCTCAAACCAGAGCTTGCAAACGGCGTTTGGAGGTGGGAGATGACCACGGGTGATGTCCGCCAGGTTTCAGGCGCAGGCGGAGGACCCTTCACCAACCCAAACGGCGTCGCACTCAACTACGAAGAAGATCGACTCTTCGTGACAAACCGAGGCAATGCATCCGACAACCCAGCTGGCGGCAGGACAATCTACGAGTTCAACCTACACCATCACAGCATTGATAAGGGTGGTCGCCGCGAACGGCCCGTCTCTGGAGGAGAAGTATTTACCTACTCCGACTCTGGCTTCCCAGATGGTATCAAGCTTGACAAGGACGGGCGCATGTATGGCGGAGTCACGGGCGGAGTTCATGTTTTTGACGAGTCTGGGCGGCAGCTTGGGATAATTCGGGTGGCGGAAGGCGATGTTGCTGTGAATATGCAATTTGTTGGTCCGTGGTTGTACATTGCTGGGAGGGAGCATGTCTACAGGGTCAAATTAGCCACGGAGGGTGCACAGACATATGCGTAGATTGAAGTGGCCGCTTGACATGGTAATCGACAAAGTCGACACCTTGGCTTGGCTCATGTCAACTGCTGGCTCCATCTCAGCTCCTCCTGGCAATGCAACCCCCTCTCCGCCCAGTCGTCAGCCCGACGTTGCACCTGCACATCGGCGGTTGCATCGAAGGATTGCGCCGAATGGCCGTGTCGCATTTGGAGGTTCTTGGCGATGAACTATTTCCAGTTTTCAGTGAAGGATTCGCTACTAGTAAAAAACCCGGGCATGGGGCTTTATACTTTATAGGGCCGTGTCCTCGCGGGCTCTTCTTTAACAGGGCGTCTCTTCGGTCCGCTTCCTATGCAGAATAGATCGACTCGCTTATCGCCACAATTGATAATCACATCGGAAGACAAGACAATTGATTCTGTTCCTAGTGATTTTATCGTCACTTTCGGCCCTTGAGAGTCAAGTCAATTAAATTGGCTCCAGTCTATCAAGATGCGCCTTGAGCGATTTGCGGCTCTCCTGGGCGCCCTGTCCTCAGTTGAGGCGAAAGCCGTGTTTGCCCACTTCATGGTCGGTAATGTCGCGTCACTTACGCAGGCTGGCTGGGAAGAGGAAATAGCCCTCGCCCAACAGGCTGGCATCGATGGCTTCGCTCTCAACATCGCAGCCGGCGACACGAGCAACGCCCAATCTCTGACCCGGGGCTTCGCCGCTGCCGAGAGTCGTGACTTCAAGCTGTTCTTTTCCTTCGACTACGAGGCATGGGGCGCCTGGGATAGTGGTGTCGTCATCAACCTCGTCAATCAGTACCAGGACTCGGCTGCGTACTGGAAGCACGACAACGGCGGGCCGCTTATCTCGACATTTGAGGGCACCAACAACGTCGGGGACTGGCCGGGCATCAAGGATGCCACTGGCGGATTCTTCATCCCGGATTGGTCCTCCATCGGTCCGGACGCTGCAGTCGGTACAGGCGTCGTCGATGGCCTCTTCAGCTGGGAAGCCTGGCCGAGCGGCGCCAACGACATGACTACCGGCCCGGATCTCGCCTACCGCAACGCCCTGGGCAACGACAAACCCTACATGATGCCAGTCTCCCCCTGGTTCTACACAAACCTCCCCGGTTACAACAAGAACTGGCTCTGGCGCGGGGACGACCTCTGGTTCGACCGCTGGCAGCAGGTCATCGAGATCCAGCCCGAGTACGTCCAGATCATCACATGGAACGACTGGGGCGAGTCGCACTACATTGGCCCCCTACGCGAGGATCAGTTCGGTCTCTTCGAGCCGGGTAACGGTGACGCGCCCATCAATTACGCTGCCGGTATGCCTCACGATGGCTGGCGCAAGTTCCTACCGTACCTCATCACCCAGTACAAGACAGGCTCGGCGTCCATCAGCGAGGAGGGTCTCACGACCTGGTACCGCCGTAACCCGAACACGGCATGCGCCAGCGGCGGTACCGGATCTGGACCCAACGGTCAGATGGAACCTCCTGTCACGGCCGTCTCTCAGGACAAGGTCTTCTTCTCTGCTCTGCTGAACTCAGATGCCACTATCGCGGTCTCGATAGGTGGCAACTCGCAACCCGCATCCTGGGAGCACGTCCCCAGCGGAGGGAGTGGATTGTACCACGGCAGTGTCGACTTTGACAGCCGCACAGGTGACGTTGTTGTCACCGTGTCTCGTGATGGTGTGGAGGTGGCTCGAGTTGACGGCGCATCCATCACGGCAGACTGTGCGGGTGGTATCGTCAACTGGAATGCATGGGTCGGAAGTTCCTAAAGGCATAATGAACATGAAGGCTGCAGCTCTAAGCACATACAAAACATACGAATTTATAATGGTCAATTTGGCTATGGGTTATTCTGACTTGTATGCGAAAGCCATCACATCACCACCCTGCAGCACTACACTCGCTGCAGTCCAACCGCGTCCCCAAGTTGAGTAAGGTACTAGCAAGTTACCTATTAGACCAGGAAGCAATGCTCTCACGAGTTGCTTGCGCCGAAAACGTCCCCATTCAAGTCAATTAGTACGTTCAGCCTGTAACCCTCGCGTTCCTATCCTCAACTGCAAGCCTTCTTCACATACCCTCTTGGACATATACTTCATGCGCAATGTAATCTTATTTATCCTCCAGCATCTCATTCTTTGCAAAATACATTAGTTGAACCTTTACGAAACTGCACTTCTGAAATTAAGCATAGTAAAGCAGGCCATAGCGACTTCTGCACAGTCGTGACCTCTTATTGGAACCACCGATTCTTGCATGGCAGCCCTTGGAATGCAATTGGCCACTATAGCAACATTTGCCTATGAGCTTCACCGAGCTCCTCTCCTCAAACAACAGGACTTGATTCAGGCATCACCTGCTTGTCGGCGCGTCTTCTTTGCGGGACCCGTGCACCAGCCGGCAATCCTTTAGCTCTTCAGCCCTACCGAGTCTAGACCGACAAGCGTCCCTTTTGTCGCAGCCATCGATATAGCCACCGTTCACTGGTCAGACTCAGCGTGCACGCTCAGCCATTTCTCAGCCAGTGGCTGTGCTGGAGGCTTGCTACGACTCAAACAAAGTTCGATGCTGATTGGCTCACACCTTCAGCTGAGCTGGTGGCGCGACGCCTCTAGCTTACGGTTTATGCTCACTCCGTGTCTTAGTCGATGAACCACAGCGCGATTTAGGATCTTAAGCAATGATTTATGCTTCAAATTATGGAGGCCTGCAGAGACTGGCTTATTCTCGAACCGGTGCTGGCTTCTGGTGGCTGCGAGCTAGTTGACATAATGTTTCTTAAAGGCGGACGGTTTGCGATGACCACCTGACACTTGTGCACCCGGGTCGATTTGTTTCTCTCTTTCCCCTTTTGAGGTCATTCTCGCCCTGGTTTCGCGGGGTTATGTCTGGAGCCAGCGAATTTCTTGAGGCCGAAGATGGACCAGTATCATCCTGTCGAGCTGCCAGCCGATTGGCAACAACAGCCATGGAACGGAGTCAACGAAGCAGAGAAGAAGTCGGTACACCCCGTGACAGTATCGCAGCTATGGCAAGAGGAAGAGCAGCGAAGATTGTCCGCTACCACCAGCACCAAACCCAAACGCAGACCGAAGGCCAATTACCGACCAGCGTCCCTTCAATGGTGGTACATTAGTATGCTGGTGCTGATCCTGGCAGGCGTCGCTGCTGTTGTCGTCTATGCCATGATCAAGCTTGGCGACTCAAAGGCTACAGGAAAGGTGGTAACCAGGAGTCCAGGTCACGACGAAGCTTGGGCCTTGTACCGGGAGGGTCTAGAGAGGAGACAAGATGAATCGCAGTCAGAAGCACCTGTAGTCGACGGTGAGGCTACCGCTGGCCCTGGAGATGCACCGTCGGCCGATGGGAACAGGCTGACCACTGCTCTCGTGGAGATCACGACGAGCTTTGTTTCGACTGGGCCTCCAATAACGGAAACCTTCACGACTACGACTGTCTCAGTTGTAGAGACTGACGTTGTGACGACCATCATCTCGACAATTCCAGGCTTCATCACCACCATCTTCCCAACTGAGGAACCGAATCCAACACAAACAGCAGAAGACCAGCCGATCGTATCGAGCGTCGCAGCATCGACAGTGGTGAGCACTCAGACCCTCACTGGGAGCCAATCCGTCACAATGAACGTGGTCATGACTACCACCAAGCCCGGCGACAGGTTCGTCAAGTATGGTCAAACAACAATCTCTTCAACTTTCACGGTAGACAGGCAAGGGAGGAAGGTTGAAGGAGGACCAGTGACAAACATCATCACGCAAGAGGTCCAAGGCACAGTCCTAACCTCAATCGAGCAAGCACAGCCAACAACATTTGAAAGCATCGGTCTCGACGGCCTGCCCACGATAGTCACAGCGACTCTGCCTCCCATCACTCATATCTCATCCGTGCCGCCAACAAGAACAATCATCACTTCTACCTCAGCACCAACTGCGCCTGGAGATATGATCATCGTCGAAAGCACAGTCTACAAGATGACACCCGGTGAATACTTCATCGGCAAGTTCCTCCCGCCGCTGGTCGCGGTTATCATAGCCCTGGCTATCCGTGCAGTCGACCTGAGCGCAAAGCTCTACCAGCCCTTTGCTGCGCTGTCACACCCTCTCGGGGCCACAGGTCGAGACTCTTTAACGCTTCACTTTGAGGGATGGAAGGGTTTCTGGCGGCCGTTCGGGATGCTGGCTGAGGGTCATCCAGTACCGCTCTTGACAACTCTGGCTGTTTGGCTGTCGAATTGTCTCGCTCCTGTGGCTACTGAGGCTATTGTGCTGAACCTCCAGGGACGATGCAAGGTAGATGCCATTCTGGGATGTGCTCTGACTTTGGGCGTCTCACGGTCGGGTGCCTATGCCCTCCTGGGTCTATTGGGCGTCATCGCCATTCTTCTAGTCCTCTTACTGGTTACCATCTCGAGTCGGTGGAAGACTGGCGTCTTCGCAGATCCATGGTGCATCGCCGGAGCCGCAGCCCTGACTCGCAACCCCGACATCCGAGCACTCGCAAGCCTCGACCGGTACAGCGCCGTGAAGACCGCCCTTGCAGAGAAGCGATTCTGTCTCGGCTGGTTCCGCCACAATGACCACGATGAGCAAGAAGAGTACGGTCTTGTGCTCTGTGATGAATCAGGTCGAAGTCTACGCGGTAGTCGGAGGGATGAGGTCAGCGCCGACATGTTGAGAGATGCAACCTCTGATGACCAGAATGCCGGGATTGATGGCATATATGGCGACGGTGACGGGATGACCCCGAGAGCTAGAAGACCTCCGGCTACATTTACGGCACTCACGTTCTGGTGGAGGTTGGTGTTCCTGGTTTACATGCTCGCACTGGCAGGCTTCATCATGTACTACCATCTCGGCATCAAGGTTCCCAAGTCTCTGGAGGACTTTCTACAGGCCGAGAAGTTCGGAGTGCGCTTTGTATCCTCAGCCTTGGGCATGATCGTAGTCCTGTGCTGGGAGTGTGTTTTTGACAGTAAGTACCAACCTCAGCGACTCAAGCCCTTCGTGAGATCAATTGCTAATGCCATCCCAGGTGTCGCTATTCTCGCTCCATATCGACGCATGGCTCGCCAGCCACAGAAAGCAAGTCAATCCATCTTATCCCGTCGCCCAACATACGCCGTGACAGGAATCTTCCACGGAATCCGCGAGCGCGACCTCCTCCTCTTCAGCACAGCAACAATGGCCGTCCTGGCCGATTTCTTACCAATGCTCTTTGCCAACGTTCCATACGACCTCACCCAGACACAGACGGTGCATCTGGTTTGCGCACGTGTCGGCGCAGGTTTACTCGTGCTAATGGCCGTGGTGCTGGTGTCAACTATGTTTGCTCGCTGGCCGGAACTTCCCGTTGATCCGCGCAGTGTTGCTGGGCAGATGTGGTATGTGGCTCAGGCACGATGGGCGATTGACAGGCTGCCGGATGGAGTTGGGTTGATGAGCAGGGGAGAGAGGAAAGAGTTGTTTGATGGTATGGCCGGGAAGTGGTATTATGGTTCCACTGGGACGGATCAAGGGCGGATGGGCGTGGAGATGGAGGATTCATATGGCCTCATGGAGTATGATGGCTTGTCGAGTTCGATGCCATCGCATCGTGACAGGTCATCTGGGCCGATCTTGTATTGAAGACACTCGGGAATGGGTCTGAGCTAGCATGTACACTTTTACTGAGACACAAAGTATTATTTTCGCATCAAACTCTCCCGTGTGCAAAAGCCCGTGTCCCATAAGAAGACAAAACGTTCGGAAGTCCACAGTTCAGTATGTCCATGTTCAAGGCCCGACAGCCATGCGCCCCGGATGGCATCGCAGACATCAAACAAGAAGAACATGGCCCACCAGAAAGCCGAGAACAAGTCTCCCGACAGTATCATCCTAAAATCCGTGATATCAGAACAAATGCGCGGCAACCTCTAGCTTGTAAACGTCATCAAATTTGCGCCAGATGCGTCTAGGTGTTGCCAGGACAGGCGACACGACAAGCCAGAAGCAGTAGATACAGTACCGTGCAGCAGGTCAAGACTATCGCGAATGTGCATCAAGTAATTGCTTATTGTTTCAGCCAGCCACGAGCAGACAGACGGTCTCCCCGCAATGTTACCACACCATGGCGATCTGTAGCCCTACGTGGCATCGACATTTATCACGCCAGCCAATGAGATCAAGAACTGGAAATTGAAGCTTTCAGCGTTGTGTATTTCGATCGCAGGGGTTATGGATGGATCACTGTGCCTTTAACCCTTTAGGGCTGTCTCTTCGTCGTGGGCGTTCAATAGTCTTCCCGATACAGTATCCTACACCATCACCGGCGTCGTTGTCGCGCAACGGTGTCAGCACTAAGTCCTGCATCAAATCAGATAGAAAACCGGACTCCAGGATCTCAGCCAATACCTCCACGAGGCAACAATGTAGGACTTTGGACTTTGATCGTCGGCGTCGCCGTTGAGTACAGCTCTGCGACTGCAGATAATCGCCCGTGTAAGTCTAGACTTGCAGCTGACGAGATTCAGCTTGACGCGAGCGAGCTTGACTACCTTCATCGGGCTGATTGAATTGACTGATTCGGACCTATTATTGCTTCAATCCGATGCTGTAAGCTGAACTACACCGTCGCATGCCTCTTCTGCCCTTCTCCTTGATGATGTCGACTCCCGCCGAGACATGCGACGAACAGCACTATATAAGGTACCATTACTCCTTCAACCAGGCCTTTGAAAGTTTCCAGCTCCCCTGAAATATATTACATCATTTCACTAAGGATTCAGACTTCTTCGTACCTGGTAATTCAAGATGCATCTCGTCACTACGATATCACAGATCTTCCTGCTCTCTGCCGCAGTCGCAGGACTGTCCATGCCTCGACTTGCATCGCGACGAGAGCCGCATCCTGATTCGTTACCTGCACACGAGGTATCTGCAAGAAGTCCATCATACAAGCAACCAGACAAATGCAAAGTCGTCAAGAAGGTTATCCACAATTTCGGCCAGGAGAAAGCAGCGACGGCCTTCTGTTCTGCTTATCTTCACGTTTCCAAGATCACCTCAACCGTCACCATCACCTCCTACACCAAGTATAATATGTTATCGTCTCTTTAAATGTACTTTCTTCTAACTATGATGCAAGAACCGTCAAGAAAACGACGACAATTACGTCCGGCACGACAACTAAGACTGTCGCTACAAACACTGCAACCGCGACAGTGTCCAAGACAATAACCGAATCTGCAACGGTTCCCACTACGACAACAGTCACGGAGTTCTACGAGACAGATAGCACTCAGACCATCACGTCTTGCGCAGTCCCAACAAGCACGGTACTAACGGCCAGAGCTTACAACAGCAAAGTGCCCACAGTACCAAAGTGTCTTAAGGGGTACACCGGGGGCAAGGTGCTATCATCGGCCTGTAAGTGCTTAGACATTCCAAAGGCAACTACCACGACCACAACGACGAAAAAGGCTTGCACCACCAAGATCATCTCTGTGACGGTCCCGACCACAGTTAAGGTCACAGCAACAACGACAGCGACAGCTACGGCAACCACGACAACAACAAGCACGTCCTTTTCCATATCCACGACTACAGACCGAGTGCCCATCTACACCGAGACCGTACAAGTACTCGCTGTCCCTACTTTCCAGATCTACGTCAACGGCGGCCGAAACAATGGCAGACGTATACGTGGCGATAGCTCAGGCTATGCGACTAACGACGAAGGAGCTCCTGCATCGGAGCCCCTCCTCGACTTTACTCTTAGCGAGGAAGACTCAATTCTCACCGTCGTCAATGGTCCCTTTGCCGGGTCGCAGGCCAAGACGGACCCCGATGGCAGTGGGGCAGAGGCCTATGTCAAATTCGGCGAGTCGAACCCGTTCGTACCGATGCCATGTGAGATTTCGCTGCGCGATGACGGTACATGTCCCTTGACGTGTCATGGTAGTCGAGGCACGACTAATTTTGATTGCGGTGTATATTGGAGGGTCGCAAGTGACGCTGATGCGGGCACCTGTCAAACATGGGCTTCGTATGCCGTAAGCTAAGTGGCAGTGAGGGCTCTGCTTTGCTGTTTAGCATAGAGTATAGATAGCTTGATACTGTAGGTGGGTGTGAACTACTGCCAGTGTATCTGGGGACCTAGGTGGTGGGAGGATGTTTATAAAGGAAGGCCAAAGGAAGTCGGCACACACGCAATGGCAAGGGATGAAGGGAGACTCTTTAAATGAGCACCACTATTTTGATCGTCTCTTTGTTCTAATCCTCTCCTTGATTCGAGTTGTACTACTTAATGTAAGTGTTAAGGACCGACCCATGCTCAGTGTCTCCGAATGTGGTATTAGGTGTGCGCGCTTGGTGGCTGTCAAGATTATAAGCTCGCCGTGAACTTCCGAAATAGAAGTTTCGAACACTGCTCGAGACTGAGCTATCCGCATTTGTATTGTCAGTAAACACTATAAGACTCCAACAACGCCACGACTCGACGGCCATGCAGCCAGTATTAAGATCATCATGTCATGTGCCCCAAACAACACTGATCTGAATGGCTCAACCTTTGAACATACCTCTATTCTCATACTTGACTAGGCATTGACTATGACTGGAATGGCATTATAGTCCACACAGCGCGCTATCTGCGATTTAGCTATTTATGTGTTTGATGATCCCAATATTTTGGATATACTGTTCCTTAAGGTCCTATAAATCTACCTCGTCTAATATCTATTGCTTAAGGTCGCCCTCACCTTGCCTCCCACCACGAGCCAGAAGCCGGGCCAGCAGTTCTTCTGACATGCGCCTCTCAGGGTCAGCAGGGTCCAACTGTCTTTTATCAATGGAAACCACATGCTCAAGCAGTCTCACTGCTTCTTCAACTCGCCCGATATCTCCATAAATCCAGCCGAGGGAGTATTCGGAAGTTAACCGAAAGTGGTCGTCTTCGTGGCGCACTACTTTTAGTACCTTCACCACATGTTCAAATAGCCTGACTGCCTCCTGCGGTCGTCCATCTTCTACATATGATCGGGCAAGGTTGTGCTCTGACGTTAGTCGCTCCGGGTGAGTTTCAGGCACTTCTGATTTCCAAATTGTTGTCACATGCTCGAGTAGTTTGATCGCTTGCTTTTCCTGACCCTTGTCAGAATATCGCGCAGCGAGCTTTTCTTGCGATATGAGTAAATGCGGGTGGTTTTCGTTGAGTGTCGCCCGCATCACTCTGACAACGTGTTCAAGCAATTTGTTTGATGCTTCGACTTGCCCCACCTTCCGATACACATCGGAAAGTGCTTCTTGCGAGAGCAGTAGACGGTCATCGCTCTCATCCAGCGCTTTCTCTTTACATTGAATGACGAGCTCAAGCCGCTCTACAGCGTCCTTGTACCGACCCGTGTCGCTAAGTGCTAAGGCAAGTGCGTGCTGTGTCGCCAGTCGATTCGGATGGTCTGCTGCAAGCGTGCTTGACGAGAATGCTTCCACATGATTCAATAGCTTGACTGCCTGCTCACTCTGTCTGTTTTTGTAGTACGCCCTTCCGAGTTCGTATTGCGAAGATAGTAGACCACGGTCTTCCTGAGGTAGTGTTCCTTTTTCCACCTCGACCAGGGCTTCAAGCAGCTTGACGGCCTCCACGTGCCGGCTTTCCGCCATTAAGCATCGCCCAGCCCAGTATGCCAGATCGCATTCATTAGCGTCCCATTTCCTTTCCTGGCCACCAACTTGAAGTACTCTCAGCACATGCACCATATATGTTCGCCAGCGCTCGCGATCTTCCCATGCACTAGTCCGGAAAACCGTGGCCAAATGGGCAGCAGCTTGCTGGTGTACCTGGTCTGTCTCGCCTTCGCGGCCAACCCATACTCGAGCAGCGAGATGAACCAAGCTGTGCATGTCCAGCATTTCGCTATTCTCGCGTCTTGACAGAAAGGTATATCCGCACAGTGTCCCAATGGCATGAAGCAGGCTCTCCTCTGTGCCTGGTCGTGGCAGCATTGACTGAGGAATCGCGCGAGACTCGATCTGCGAAATGAATAACAAGAGTTCGGCAGCTGTTTCATCTGTGTCTCTGATCTTGTTGAAAGAGACATGCCATGTGGTGGCGACTGCATGGCGTGATTCGCGATAACGTGTGTGATCAGGGTATTCGCGACTCAGCAGATCAATGGCCTCCTTGTCGACATCGCGCAGGAGAGATAGGTACTTCGACACCGGTATTCTGTTCCGCTTGATGTATGCTGCCGCCTGGGAAATTGCCAGTGGAAGGCATGTGAGGGTTCGCACTAACTCTGTTATCGTCTCATCGTTTTCCCGACACTGAGGGAGCAGCGTGTGCAGGAAGCCCTTCGCTTCTTCTTCACTGATATCTCCCAGTTCCTCGACGTTGTTATTTGGAATGGCTTGCGCAACATCTTTCGAGCGTGTCGTGAACAGAATGCGGCAGGCTGTGTTTCTTGGAAGATACGAATAAATTCCCCTGGCTTCCATCATGTCGGCTTCATCATCGGCGTTATCAACGATCAGCAACCACTGACCGGAGGCAGTTGACTCGAGGTATTCTTTAACCATTCCTTTTACATCACTTTTCTCAGTTGCCGGTATGCTCAACATTGATGCCATGTCGGCACATGACTGCTCGAAAGTGGCCATGCTTAATGCGGAGAGCCAAGCAACTGACCAGTCTTGTAGAGTATCTGCGTGGTAGGCAATCTGCAGGGCCACTTGAGTCTTGCCAATGCCGCCGAGTCCGACCAGAGTCAAACGAGGAATATCGTTGTGGAATAGACCTTGCTTGAGTCGATTTAGGATCTCTTCACGACCTACGAATTGCTTGTTCTCGGGAAAGGGTACGAGGAATCGGCGGAGCTGCGACTGGGGGAGGACCGGAGCGACAGCTATGGTCCCTGGGTTAGCATATGCGCATGAAAGTATATCGAGGAGCCGGGATTCTGCTTACCCAGGTAATCTTTGGCTTGTTCTGTTGAACCCTACTGATCAGTACCAAGCTCGTCCAATCTCACCTTTCATCCCCGGGTTTGGGTAGCACTTACGTGAGAATGTAGACGCAGATGGCATCCACTCAGCCAGGAACGCCTTCGCGCAGCTCGCTGCGGTGGCCGCGGCATATTTCTGCCATGACTTGTTCTTATGGCTGTCGGCGTAATCACAGGCGCCTTTGATCACCACACATGGGAAGCTATCCCATACTCCAGCCCCCTCCATCTCGAATGCTATAACGCCTTCACGACATGCGATATCGTCCCGGTGCTCGCCGGATCTCATGACTGCATTGCCTGAGGCGATCTGGCCGAAATGGATCACAGGCTGCGGATCTGTTGAACCCAGTCGGTCTCTTGTGACTATTTCGCCGTTGCAACCACACTCATCACACGTCAGACCGTCGTCAGTGTGCGTATAAGTTGGGATAAACAAGCGATCGAGAGTTCTGCCTGGGTATCTGATTGAAAGCTCTGATTCGTTCTGAAGAACACCTATGTGTTCCACGAGCTTCGCCTGTAACCTCTTACGACTGCGTAAACCTTGCAATTTTGTCATAAGAGCACGGAGCTCATGATTAGGTCGTCCCAATGAGTCTGCGATTGTGTCTTTGCGCTTGAACTGACCAGGAAGCTGTCGCCCGAGATCGTATTGCACGACGCCAGTGCTCACGACAACATCGCCCAACACAATCTCCTCGTTGCGTTCCAGGGTGACAGGCGCTACACCGCAAATACCGCGAGCTTGATGTTCGGATAGCTCATGCGAAAGCTTGCAGCAGTAGCACTGGCATGCGCTGTCCCCATGCCTGGCAAATGAGCAAGGACGACGTTATGGCGCCCGATAGAGCCTGTCGAGTATGCATTCAAATCGTTTGGTGCTTTGCCGTATGAGTAGCCGTCGGAATCCCAGTCTGTATCGAACAGAGCCTCCACGGCATCAGCTTCGATGACAAGGGCGCATATTATGGCGATCTCGAATTCAGAGCGCTGCGATGGGCGTGAAGGCCCCATCGTGATCTTTTCGGGGGATCAGCGGGGCTGTGGTCCTTGTGCAGCTCACCGTAGCTAGGAATGTTGCTTCGGTAATCGTCAGCACATTTTCAGCCGGCAAGGGCTATCCCAAGGTGGTTGAAACAAAATGGGAACGAGAAGTTCTTGAGGGTGATGGTATCGTCAGGAGTGAGGCAGGGGCGGGGTAACGTACCTGACAAGGCGGTCCTGCAAAAGGGTGCCATCAGGCTGGCGGCTGAAGCGGTGCATGAGTGGGAGCCTGATGTTTACTGGCCATGATACCATCCAATAACCGTCTCAAGGCAGAATGTCTGGATGCCTTGCTGGCTACAATTGAGTAAGTCATTCAGCCGACATGGCAGCTTTAGGTGACCTTCACTGTCGTGATGGAATTGATTAAGACGATCCAACTTGAAGGGCTTGATGTTTTTATGTTCAAAAAAGGCTGCCTACTTCGTTTTATCTGCGATGGGATCAGACTTCACCTGAGCCTTCGCCTGGCCCTCTCCGCGAGGTCGTCCCTCCATCCCGTTCAAGCCCCTCTGATGAGCATTAGGAATAGTCATCTGAAACGTATCCTTCACGACCATGTAGTCCGAATATCCGAGCCTTGCGATAGGCTGCGTAAGGCCGATGTCAATCTTCCCTTCACTACTCAACACCTTGTCATCGACATGAATCCCTATCACCCTTCCAATCACAATATCGACGGTGCCCATCGGAGGATTTGCAGGCAAGCGTATAGTCGAATGATAAGCACACTCGAATCGAACAGGAGAGTCTGCCACCATTGGTATCTTAATCGGCAGAGCTTGCGACCAAGCCTTGCGAATACCACCACACTTATCGAACTCACTCTGTCCATAAGGCAAGGTCTCACCACTCGCATTGACAAGCTCACGGAGGTCCCAGGTCGCAAGCTGCCAGCAAAAGTACCCCGTAGACTCAACGTTATGTACAGTATCTTTACGATTGAACCCCGGGCTGCGTTGTAAATGTTCCGACGAGTTTGCGGCGCTTTGTGCTTCGTCTGAGGTGTTGGACTGGTGCGCTGCGAACATTACGTAGGGAGGGTCGAAGGTCAGGTTGTTGAATTGGCTGTATGGGGCGAGGTTGTAGATTGGTTCTTGAGTTGGCTGTGAGGTTGGCGAAACTGTTGAGATCCAGCCGATTGGGCGAGGAACTACACATGCCTAGAGATCTGTGTTAGTAGCGTACCGGGGAAAGTTCCCTTAGTCTGTACTTACCTTGAAAGGATTGAAAGGCAATCCATGGTCAGTCTTCCCAGGCTCGTAGAACATGATGGCCGGTTTCTCTGTGTTGCTATGGTATTGAGTCTCTCTGTCCGGAATGCAGGCAAGGGCAGTAATACAGTGTGCAAAAGCTTGGAAGAAATGTGCAAAAGCTTCCTTGCAACTTGCTTGAGTTCGAGAATTATGGCGAATCCAACTAGTCACTGCACTTGTATATGGCACGCGCTTCGTCAATGTGAATGGTACTGACTCGGTCATCTATTACCGGACCCATATCTTGTGCCTTACTCTAGCCTTGTGTTCATCAGCGAATCACAGATATCTACGCTCCCTATTCGGATGCAGAATCCAATTATACGAGTTGCCTGCCGCCAGCGCACGGTCATACTTGTCCGATCCTGAGGCACCCTTGCCTCGTAGGCATCCCATGTAAGTCATTCGTAGAACAGGGAGATAAGACTCCGCATACCTGGTTCGTGGCAAACTAGTCGCAAGTTCGGATCTAAACTACGGAGCTAAGACAGATACACGACCACGCTACTCCACGAAATCGCCAAGCTAGTAGGGCAGCTAGTCCGGGGCCCCAGCGATCCCCAGGTCTTGGGATATCCGCACGGACATGTAGTGCCGAGTATACGATTTATAAGTCTCTTGGATACTTGTGCAGATATCTCGATGCTGTGATCATCAAGGATTATCTCGCAAAGGACTGACAAGGCTCCTTGTCATTTGTTATAGCTTGCGGAAAGATGATGTCTCAAAAGCCGAGCGAAGTTGTGGATGACACCGTTATCGATGAGAAAGTCGATGTCTCGCTGGCCCATGCAGAATATGCATCACTCTCGACCGAAGATGCCGCCTTCATGCTGAGCTTTACTGAACAGGAGCGCAAGAAAGTCGTTCGCAAGGTTTGTAAGCTCGATCAATCTTGCAGTCATTCAACTAACTCTTTAACAGATCGATCTACGCGTTGTTCCTGTCCTTTGTTCGCTGTACCTCATGTCCTTCATCGATCGAGCAAACATTGGTAATTTGTCCTTTTGAGAGTACGGCTGCAATCAGGAGCTAACATTGCTTCTCAGGAAATGCCAAGATTGAAGGCATGATGGAAGACCTGAACCTTACCGGCGACCAGTACAACATTGCAGTCTCCATCTTCTTCATCGGATACGTCCTTCTTGGTAAGAAACTTCGCCTAAACCTTCTCTTCGAGAATAGGCCACTGACTTCTACGACAGAGATCCCCTCCAACGTCCTTCTCAAGAGATTCACTCGCCCGTCCTACTATCTATCCATACTGGTCATCTCATTCGGCATCTGCATGACCCTCCACGGTGTAACGACCAATTTCGCCACCCTGACAGTCGCTCGACTCTTCCTCGGTATCACTGAGTCTGGTCTCTTCCCGGCAGCCATGTATCTCGTCTCGACATGGTATGCGCCCTATGAGGTCGGGAAGCGCATGAGTGTATTCGCCTGCACCTCGACCATTTCGGGTTCTGTCTCTGGCCTCCTCGCATATCTCATCGCAAAGATGAAAGGTATCGCTGGGCTCAACGGATGGCAATGGATCTTCATCATCGAGGGTTCAATCACAGTCTTCTTCGGCATCATAACTCCACTCATCCTCGCCGACTCTCCTTCACTTGCAGGCAGATGGTTGAGTGAGCGAGAGATACGATATCTCAACACCCGTCGCTACCTCGAGTTCGGAGGGAGCCAAGCTGAACAAGAAGGCCATAAGTTCCAGTGGAAGGTTCTCTGGTCTGTTCTTCTTGACTGGAAGATTCACATCCTGATCCTCATCTACTGGTCCAACACAGCGCCTAACTTTGCGACTAAAGTGAACATGCCAACAATCATGACCACCATGGGTTACACTTCTGCGAACGCTCAACTCATGACTATCCCGCCTTATTTTGTCGGTGCATGCGCTGCGTTCATCTCTGCTTGGTTTGCAGACAGGTACAAATGGCGCATGCCTTTTATTCTCGTTCCTCAGTTATGCATCATGGCAGCCTTTGGCGTGCTCTTCGTCTACGGTCCCAACATCCAAGACCACATTCCCGCCGCCTATGTCGCGATTGTCATCGCTTGCATTGGTTTCGCTCCCATCACCCCCGGCGCCAATGCCTGGGCATCCAACAACATCGCTGGCCCAATGCGTCGCGCCATGGGTTTCGCATTCATGATGGGTTTCGGAAACATCGGTGGCTTGATCGGCAGCTACATCTTCATCGAGGAAGAGAAGCCGCGATATCCCACTGGGTATGGTACTGCCATGGCTTTTGGTGCACTTGGAGTGTTCTGCAGCTTGGGTCTGGAGTTTGCGTACTGGATGTTGAACAAGAAGAAGGCGCGTATGTCGGAGGATGAAGTGAGAGAGACGTACACAGCTGAGCAACTGGCGGCGATGGGAGATAAGAGCCCTCTGTACAGGTATACTCTGTGAGGCGATGAGCCCAATGAGGGCGGCGGGCTTGGATCGCTGCAGGTCACTTCGTCGCATCTGAATAGACTAGAATTCAAGCGTGATCTCAGAGTATCCGAAACTGCAATACTGCTGCAAGCCTTCTGGATTCAAACTATTTCACATGTGGCGGAGTAATTTGCTGTTGAAGAAGGAACGACCTCCAGCGGGGTTTTCAGCTTCAACACGCCTCAGCCTCATTTAAGCGCCTGCCTCCCTAAGGTAGGTACCTTCCTGCATAACAGGCGGCACTTACCTTGCAAGATTGACCTCATGAACCTTCCATGACATCAAAATGTCGAAAAGGCGACTGACCTACGACGACTACAAAGTCGGCTGGGTCTGTGCCCTCCCGGTTGAACTGGCGGCTGCCGAGCAACTGCTGGAAGAGCGACACAGTGACCTGCCCCCAGTAGGTGCTGACGACAACCTCTACACCCTCGGATGCATCGCTGGACATAATGTGGTCATTGCGTCGCTACCGGAAGGCCAGATGGGTAATGTCTCGGCCGCAACGGCGGCTGTTCAGATGAACTCGACATTTAAACTCTGTCGCTTCACGCTGCTAGTCGGCATTGGTGGCGGTGTGCCCAGCCAGGATCACGATATACGACTCGGCGATGTCGTGGTTCAAAAGCCTGTCAATGACCACGGAGGGGTCATTCAATATGATATGGGAAAGGTCACGCCTACCGGCAACATTCGGACTGGATCACTAACCTCACCGCCAAGGGTCCTGCTAAATGCCTTGGCCAAGATTCGGGCCAACACTATCCTGGGCAAGGGTACCTTCACAACGACGTTGGAGAAGCTCGGCGACGATGCCCCCGTTTTCTCACGCACCGAAGCGGGACGCGATGTATTATTCCAGACGTCATATAATCATTCAGGTGAACCAACCTGCGACCGTTGTGACACCACCAGGGTCGTGCAGCGATGCGATAGACCACAAGTCAGCAATTCCAGCAATGCGGTCGTACATTACGGGGCCATTGCATCTGGAAACCGAGTAATGAAAGATGCGGCAACTCGTGATAGCATCAGCAATGAACTGGGTGGCGTCCTCTGCTTCGAGATGGAAGCCGCTGGGCTTGCCACTTCCATGTCCTGTC
Source organism: Sarocladiaceae sp. CBMAI 1973 (assembly GCA_021347865.1). Taxonomy (NCBI): domain Eukaryota; kingdom Fungi; phylum Ascomycota; class Sordariomycetes; order Hypocreales; family Sarocladiaceae; species Sarocladiaceae sp. CBMAI 1973. Next base: position 21,804 of record WNLN01000223.1, read on the forward strand.
TCGTCATCCGCGGCATTAGTGATTATGCCGACTCGCACAAGAACGATACCTGGCAGCCTCATGCTGCTGCCGCGGCCGCGGCTTTTGCCAAGGAAATATTGAGTGTTGTTCCCCCTGCTGTGGCAACCGAAGCCGGGTCAGCAACTCTGAGAGCACAGGCACATATCGTCAAATGGCTGTCACCTCTGAACTTTTTTATTACACATCACGATGTCTGCAGTCGGCATGTCAGTGGTACAGGCAAAGAGCTGCTCGAGTCATCCAAATTCCTATCGTGGTTGACAACACCAGGAAGTGGCCTTTGGTGTCAGGGGAGTCGTGAGTCTTCATCCCAACACACGACGAAAGTCGATGGATAATGGTAGACTGACCAAGATGCTCCTCGTTGGTAACAGCGGGTGTCGGGAAAACAGTACAAGCGTAGGAATTATGTTGCCCTAGGGTTGTCGAATGCTCTTGCTGACGGAACCAGGTCGGTCGTGGTCCAATACCTGCTTGAGAGACACAAGGGCGACTCGTCGACGGGAGTCGCTTCGGTCTACTTCAATTACAAGGAGCAGAGCGAACAAAAGACCGAGAACATTCTCTCAGGAGTCTGGATGCAACTAGCTTACAAGTTCCCCATCAGCCAGTTCGTCCAAGGGTTGTATACAGAACAAGAACCGAAGGGCACTCGGCCCAATATGCAAGAAATGGTCAATGCTCTGGCAGACGCACTCTCCCTCTACGAGACAGTCTTCATCGTTATCGACGCAATCGATGAGAGTGCAGATCTTGTCGGGGCTGAGGTCTTGCAAGCGCTCCGTAGGCTAGGGTCCAAAGTGAACGTCATGGTCACATCCCGAAATGCCAAGGGAACTTTGGCGTTTGTTGATCACTTCGATGACGTTGAGCTGAGAGCAAGCGCCAGGGATTTGGAGATATACGTGAGTAGCAGGATCGAGAACGAACCATGTCTTCACAGTTTGCTGGTTGGAGTCGCATCACTCCGAGACGCCATCCCTAAGGCAATATCTGCTCGGGCAGCCGGGATGTAAGTATCCTCAACTCCGGCTGACTTGGATCGGTTTGTCATATTCAGACACTCAGAGCTGATCACGTTTTTGTAGTTTCCTGCTCGCCAGACTCCATGTCGATAGCCTCGCAAGGCAAGACAGCATTCGAGGCATCCGCGATGCCTTGAGTACACTTTCTGGGGATCTTTGGACGGTATTTGATCAGCTCATGGAAAGAATAGAGTCTCAGAACTCTACGAGGAAGTGTCGAGCGCAACAACTCTTGGCCTGGATCCTATGTGCGACACGACCACTACGACTAGAAGAGGTCCGCGCTGCTCTCGGTGTGGGACTGGACGATGAGGACGCCGATCCTGAAGCCCTACCGAACATGGATCATGCGTTCTCAACATGTGCAGGTATTCTAGTCGTCGACCAGGAAAGTCAGCTCGTACGCTTTCTGCATTACACTTTTCACCAGTACCTCGCGGACCGCGGTTTCACATTTCAGGGCCGAAATCCGCAAGTGTACCTTTCTCGAGTATGTCTCACATATGTCTGCTTCTCGAAGCTTAATACTGGCTATGCTGCTTCGGACGCAGATATGGACACCCGCCTCACAGCGTACCCGCTACTCCAATATAGTTCAGAGAACTGGGGTCATCATGTCCGAGGAGATGTTGAAGCAGATCAAGACGTTCAGAACCACATCCTGCAATTTCTCAGCCTTTCCGGGAATGTCAATGCTGCCCTTCAAGTAATGACTCTACCTGAGCACAAGTTTGAGGGATACAGCCAAATTCGACTGAGGCATGCGCCTGATATCTGGATGGCAGCGAGATTCGGTCTCGTGGCAATTTGCAGGCGTTTGTTGAGCACCGGGTGTGATCCCAACCGACTGGCAGCGGACAAGTCAACTGCCCTGATTGAGAGTTCGAAACAAGACTATGCCGACATCACTCGATTGCTTCTTCAACATGGTGCTCGGGCTACTCTCTTGTCTCTAGATGATCGCTCGGCTCTGCATGAGGCTGCTATACGTGGTCATGTTGAGGTTGCCCGTGTGCTAATTCAACAAGGAGTCGCAGTAGACATCGCAGCGCGAAGTGGTCGCACGCCACTCCACGATGCAGTCAGCGCTGGTAAGGAGGCCATGGTTGACTTTCTGATAAGTCAAGGAGCCGATCCTTCCTCGCGAACAGCAGAGAGTCACTGGACGGTTCTTCACACCGCCGCGAACGCCGGCAATGTTACCATTACGCATTCACTATGCAATGCTCGTGCCGAAGTCGAAGCAAAGACATCCTTTCATCAGACGCCGCTTTTCATTGCAGCTGAGCAAGGCCATGATGTCATGATCGAATGTCTTCTGGATCGTGGGGCGAGCATGGAGACCTGCGACCTGGGGGGCAATAGTGCAGTTCACATCGCCGCCAGAGAGGGTCGGGACTCTTCGATGTTATTGTTGCACCACCGGGGTGCTTCAATGGACTCGGAAAACATACATGGCGACACGGTGCTTCATGTTGCCGCTTCTTCAGGACATGTACACGTCCTGTCCGTCCTCCTGGGTCAGGAGTCTAGTGCACAAACACCATCTGAAGTGGCTGGGGCTGGTCATGCGGGCCAAAGGGGCAGGTTCATGGAAGCTTGTCCTGATCTACGACTTCACGTCAGCAGCAAGAACAAGGATGGACAGACTCCGCTCCATGTTGCAGTAGTCAATGGTCACGGTGGAGCAGTATCTTTACTGCTCCAAGCTGGCGCGAGTGTGAATGACACATGCTTTGCTCCCCTCCATGCTCGAATTATCAGATGCCGCCAAGAAAGGCTTGCCTTGAACTCTTTACTCGACTCCGAACAGGTGTATACCGCCCTTGACATCGCTGTGTCCTGTGGCCATGACGATTTGATCGAGATACTGAAGCAGGGTGGGGGTGTTGAGCGACCGCACGTGCCCTCTACAGTCAGAGAAAGACTGGATCGCCAAATCGAGGCGACCACACAGACCATGCCGGGAGGGGCTCAGAGACGGATGAAGAAGGAAATCAATGCAATGTTGGGACACTTGTCAGAGAAGCCGTTCCACAGCCAGAACCCATGTCGATATACCGCGTTTGTGCCCATTGATGGGAATCTGGTAATGTCCACCCCTTCAAGCCCTTCGTCAAAGTGATCTCAATGTGGCCTGCAAAAGCCCATCCAATTCTAGGGCTAACAATAGCATCAGTCTTCCCTTGAAGGTATCGTGTTCGGACCTGTAAGTAATCTAGGCGAGCGCTTGCAACCCAAAGCAAGCATCACTGACAGACGCTCATCAAGGAAAACACGGTATATGAAGGTGGAGTGTTCCTGGTAGACATACAGATACCGCAGGACTTCCCCTTCAAAACCCCGAAAATGAACTTCAGAACCAAGTTGTATCATCCGTTTGTCAATGAAGACAACAGACTGTCCATGTACCATCTCCAAGACACAACGAGCATGGGCTCTGGAGGTTGGAGCCCGGCAATCACTCTTACAAGTGGTGAGTACCGCACCTCTACCAAGGAACATGTTGGGATACATGCGAGGTCCTCTTGCTCACAACAATGTGTGTAGCTATGCAAATGCTTCGAGATATGCTCTCACAGCCTGCGTTTGCCGACGAGTTCACGAATCGTTATTTCGCAGCGGCGATCATGGTGCAGCAGAACAAGGCACACTTTTACGAGATAGCTAGAGACTGGACACTCGAATTTGCCTCCTAGCGTGTGTTTTGAACTTTGGTGCTCTGAGGGAAATTCCATATAGAAAGAGAGTATAATTCGCTGACATGATTGTATAAGGAGGTATTTATGTCATCGAAAGGAATGCTTCGTAGAGATGACGTTATTGTTCCTTGGACTTCTGACTAAGGGGATGCTGCATAAGACAGCACTACAACTTCAAAACATCTTCATAGTACGAGCATATCATGCACATATAGTTGGCTGTTGGGACTAGGCACTTAGAGCTATTCTAACACTAATCGAGCCTGTTGGTAAGTGTATATTCAATTCTAGACTGCCGCTTCGGGTCCGCGGAATGCGCGTGTCCTTGGTGCACAGCTGGCGGTACGCGTACGGCATTTCAATCATGCCGTCGGCGTGGTTTGTAATCCTCTTTTAGAGGCTAAGAATTGGGCCATCGAGGTCTCTACCAATCACGTCAAGTGTATTACTCATTGTCTTCCTAATATAGACCATTGGTGACGCGTTCTCGTCTTTGGATCGGGTTAGAGTTGCGGGAGCTAAGTCCTAATGACGGTGCTAAAGCTGTATCGGCGACCTCGTCCCGGTGATCTCAAAAAGAGCCCCTGCCAAGCGTTGTGAACGTAGCAGCCTTGCGATTAGTCCGATGAACTTGATGGCCATTCAATTCTTGGTCAGTCAATGGGACGGAGAGTATGGCGTAGAAGTCGGTATTGCATGCTGATTCAACGCAGCGGAGAGTCAGATTCCACTGAATGGTGACATCTTTCTTGTTCGAAAAACACCGACAAAAGTACCTTTGACTCAATTACCCGTTAAGCTTCGAAGCTCAGTTGGCATGACACTGCTTGGCCGGATAGACTTTGAGTAGTACTTGGTTCCTGTTGTTGAAACTGAGGCCCAGACCCGAGGCTCACAGCTACACCGGCTACTACACGGGGGTACGAGGGAAAATCGTCGTTATTGATCGGCATTTGGTCGCTCGTGGTCATGAGGTCATCTCTTCAATGATCCCAAGCCATAGAGTATTTTTCGGCAAGGCGGAGGGAAAGCTGGTGGATGCTGGTGCATGTGCAATTCTTGAAGCTTTGGACGGGATGTATTTAAGGAGGGACTTTCAACCTCAAGTCCTTCCATCAAGACTCGGGTGTTTCATCTTTCTCAGGTAGTCTTGATCAAGCTCAAAAGATCGCGAGAATGTATTTTAAGTCCTGTTTGTCCTCCTGCATCGTCGTGTTGGGGCTTCTATCGCCGCAAATTGTTGATGCTGGAGGCTGTCCTGTGTTGCACGAGAACAAACGCTACAATACCGACGCAACCGGTTCGCATCACGAGAACATCCTCCTCGTAAGAGCTAGCCAGGACGACTGCAACTTCGGAAGGTGTTCGAGGAAAAGCAAGGTTGCAGGTGGTGGGACACGCAGCAAAGACTGGTGGCCATGTGAGCTGAGTCTGGACGTGCTTCGGCAGAACAGCGCAGAAGTCAACCCTCTGGGGTCCGACTTTGATTATGCAACCGAGTTCAACAAGATTGATGGTAAGTCTCTCTTTTCAGCATTGGGGAAAGACATCTGATAGCAGTCTTTTAGTGGAAGGGTTGAGGCGGGACGTATCGAAACTACAGACCACATCACAGAGTTGGTGGCCAGCAGACTTTGGCAATTATGGTCCGTTTTTCATTCGCCTTGCGTGGCATTCAGCTGGCACCTATCGTCAAGTTGATGGACGTGGAGGTTCAGGGATGGGCCAGCAACGATTCGCTCCCCTCAATAGCTGGCCAGACAACGCCAGCCTTGACAAAGCGCGACGTCTTCTTTGTGAGTTATTGGGGTCTCATTACTTCACACCTCAGATAGACAGGTTCTAACATTGCAAAAGGGCCTATCAAGCAAAAGTACGGAAGCAAGCTCTCGTGGGCTGATCTGTACGAGTTCGCCGGCCATGTCGCCGTCGAGAACATGGGACTGCCATCTCACGGCTTCGGCTTCGGCCGAGTGGACACTTGGCAAGCAGACGAAGGCATCTACTGGGGCTCAGAGCGAGAGTTTTTCCCGGGAAATAAAAGTGACAGTGACCGCTACAACGGGAGCACAAACATCATGGAGCGCGCCAACAAATTAGAAAGCCCCCTTGGAGACAGCAACATGGGCTTGATCTATGTTGATCCTCGAGGACCACATGGGATGCCAGATCCGAAAGCATCTGCACTCGACATTCGGGAGACATTCGGTCGCATGGGCATGAATGACTCGGAGACAGTGGCTCTGATTGCAGGCGGGCATGCCTTTGGAAAGACTCACGGCGCCGTGACGAAGAGCTACATCGGACCGGAGCCCAATGCTGCCGGCCTTGAAATGATGGGCCTGGGTTGGAAGAACAGCATTGGCAACGGCAGTGGTGAGAATGCCTATACAAGCGGCCTCGAAGTAATCTGGACTGAGACTCCTCTGAATTGGAGCAACAGTAGGGGGCATTCCTTGTTCGATGATGATCTAGAGCTTGTGCTAACTTGCATTGTTCAGAATATTTACATTCTCTCTTCGAACACGAATGGACGTTGGTCCAGAGCCCTGACGGTGCACCTCAATGGGAGGCTTTGACTGCTAAAGCCAATTATCCCGATCCGTTCGTCCCGGAAAAGAAGCATCGGCCCAGGATGTTGACAAGCGACCTGGCACTGATTCATGATGATATTTACCGCAACATCTCCCTGGCCTACAAGAATGACTTTAAAAGTCTGACCAAAGACTTTGCGCTCGCGTGGTGTAAGTCCATACGTTTTACCGCCCGATACTATCTCTTTTGCTCACAGGAACCCTTTCTCTAGACAAACTCCTGCATCGAGACATGGGGCCCTTGTCCCGATACCTCGGTCCATACGTGCCTAAATACGCGCTCATCTGGCAAGACCCTCTGCCTATGCATGAGTCACAAATACTCTCAGACGATGATGCGAAACAGCTCAAAGCAGAGATCCTATCGGCAAGGGGCCTCAACGTCTCCAATCTCGTCACAACTGCTTGGGGCTCAGCCTCAAGCTTCCGCATATCGGACAAGCGAGGCGGAGCGAATGGAGCGCGCATAGCATTACAACCACAGGTCTCGTGGAAGTCAAACAACCCCACGCGCCTCAAGACTGTCCTGAAAGCGGTGAGTTGGCTCATTTATCAGGGCCTGCGCACTGGCAGCTGACGATGACTTCGATGTAAACCAGCTCAACCAGGTTCGGACAAAGTTCAACTCCAAGGGGAAGAGAGTATCTCTAGCCGATCTGATCGTCTTAGGAGGCAATGCTGCTATTGAAAAGGCTGCCAAGGATGGAGGTATTGATCTTGTCGTTCCCTTCACCTCTGGCCGTGTGGACGCTGCACAGAATAGCACCGACGTGGAAACCTTCAAGTATCGTGAGTCTGCTTTCCACAACGCCCTTGAAACAATAGCAGCAGTTGCTAACCTCATAACAGTGGAATCACCTGCCGATGGGTTCCGAAACTACGGTTACGGGAACTCGAGATCATTAACCGAGGAACTCCTCGTCGACAAAGCAAGTCTTCTCACCCTTTCATCACCCGAAATGGCCGTTCTCGTTGGCGGGATGCGTTCCCTGGATGCAAACTACGACGGGTCCAGCTACGGCATCTTAACCAACCGGCCTGGCGTCTTAACAAACGACTTCTTCTCAAACCTCCTCAACATGTCAACATCCTGGACCCCAATGGTCAATACCAATGATGAGCTGTTCACGGGTAGAGACACTGCAACCGGCGAGGTAAAGTACACTGCTACACGCTCTGACCTCATCTTTGGTTCTCACCCTGAACTTGCCGCTATATCGGAGGTTTATGGAGCACAAGATGGACATGCAAAGCTTGTCCATGACTTTGTACGTGCTTGGGCCAAGGTAATGGATCTGGACAGATACGATGTAAAGGGCAGGGCTCAGAACAACGTACAGTAAGGGCAATCATGAAGCTTTGGCAACTAGATGCCAGGTGCGAACATGTTTGAGACGTCGCAACTCAGTGTCTCGAGAAAGGTTCTCATATTGAATTAGGAAACAGCCTTCTGTCCAAGGCTTGTAGGGTACGGCCCCTCCCACTTATGTGCATCCTTTGGGATACAGCACTTGAGCCTGGCATAATGTTTCTTATGAGGGTTAATACATGAAAATATACACAGCTTTCCTACCTTTCAAATTTGTTTGCAGGAGCATGTCTCAGCACTATAATCATCTGCCTGACGTCGCAAAGCCGGGAGGTAGACGTATCGTCCTTGTCAGAGGAAAAGATCGGGCAATAATTGGCTTGCCAAGTTTTTCTTTGGTCTTCGCCTTTGTTTAGCATCAACCAACAATATTTTCAGTCTTCTTATTGACAAAATCACGACGTTGGCGGTACCTGAGTTGTCTCATGGCTGGCCGCCTTGTTGGTCGCGTTCTTGGCTCTGTGCATGCAGCTCGGCCCAATCACAGTCCTCAACAGCACACACCTTCGGAGCAATCATCAATGCAACCTGCAGTTACCGTGTCAACGGCATTACCTGCAATCGCGGCATGGGAAAGTTGGCATAGCGACATGGGGATTTGCCGCTCTCTGATCCAACTGGGCATGAGAATTCTCAGTATGAGTGTCACTCACAATTCGTAGTACAGGCAATTGGCCCCCGCCCAGAGTACGTCGTTTGCACAGCGATGCTTCAATTGACAGGACCCCGCAGACGGGCCAGTGGACATGAGCGACCGCCGTTCAATCAGACTCCAGGGCACCGGTCAGCCCGGCGTCATCGATCGATTATACACGCGTCCAGCGCCATCCCGATATAGAATACCCTAGAAATCACAGCCTAGAACAGCTTGAAGAGTTGAGACTCTAAAGCTTTGAAGTGGAGGAGAACCCACTTATTCCACATGGAGGTGGGATCGACGCAAGAGAAGGGTCCTAACGGGCTGGAGGGGAAGAAGGCGATGGTTGACGTTAAGGTTGAGCCATGTGTGTGCGCCGCGAATACGAGCTTTGGGGCGAAGATGGATGGATGGAGGATCGCAGTAGGTGTGGTGAGATAATCCCACTGTATGCACATAAAATAGTGTCTGATAGCCCGCGTACAGCAGGATAAGATGCAGTTTGCTGCATGTCCAATCCAGGGTTTTGACTGGTCGATCTCGGTAGAGATTCGCCGGTCCATGAGAAGGATCCCATTGCCTGGCATTGAGGCAATGAATAATACCGTAGACAGGCCAGATAAGGAACACAAGACTGTCCATGGTTCTTCGAGATTTTCTCTCTCTAACTTTTCTTCTTGTCCACGGACGCGTAAGGGATGCGTCACTCCCGACCTTGCATACGTGGTCGATTGCGGATCGAGGCATTGGGTGGGTGTGAAGCCATGGACCCAGTTCTCGCCGAACACGAAGATCTTGCTGAGTCGAGCCCACCGTGAACAGCGACACTGCAAAAATGCCCTGAAGGGGAGTCTCATCGACGCTTCAGGCACTGAACAAAGTTATTCAATCGCTTTCGGAACAGAGGCGATGGCGGCTGGAATGCGGGAGCATTCGCTGAGACCCCTCTTGCTTGGCATCGCATTCCAGTGCTGCCCCATTGCAGATATGGCGTGCCTTTTTGGCATCCTTATCACCAGCTCACCGACTGGTGCGGCAGATTCTGCGCGCATGGTAGAGTGAGCTTCGGGTGACAGGCATCAGAACAGCGATCAAGTCAATGGCCATTGCTCGTTCTCCAGGTGCGTATTTTGACTCCCCAACAATCCGGGACAAGGTTGGCGTCAGTCTTCCGCAGCCGGAGGCAAGATCGGTACCTCGAAGCGCAGACTTTGGCAAGGTGTGGTGCAGCCATGGACAAACTGGCACACAAGTTCAAGTCCATAACGCTAGCCGTGTGGGTTGCGGGCAAGGACTCTTAATTGGGTTGGAGGTGCCTGAGTTGAGAGCTCAGAACGACGATGCCATCAGAATGCCTGCTTGTAGGTGGATTTGCAACTGCCGTCAGTGTTCAATGGTCGCTGTACAGGGTTGCATCTGCATGGGTAGTGCGAGGTCCGAATCCAAAGTGACAGCACATATCTCACCCCGGCAAGTTCTTGAAGGTTTCGGAATGCGCGGATAGTGCCATGAACCAGCTTGGAGGCCTATCTGTCGCCGCCAGAGGACTCCAGCAGGCCCAAAATCGCACCCTCCAAGTCGGCCTTTGTGATGGGCGTCTTTGGCTGCCGCTTGTGGCAGGACTAGAGGCTGTGTCCATCGAAGCTTGAACAATGGGTGACGTGACAGTAGCCTCATGAGTAGCACTAAATGTCCATATCCCCAAGAACGAGAGTTCAGGAACCGGGCATTGCCAAGTTCTCCGCCGGACTTCCCAACTTAGACGGAAACAGCTCGCCCGTACATATATGCATCTGCCCGCAGCTTGAATCTTGCTGGCCACAGAGACACGTTCTTATCGTCACTTACCAGCAAGCTTACCCCCTCGTGCCACGTCCGTTTGCTGCAATTCTCCGCCCGACGCACGGGTGCAGGAAGAACAACGCAGCTAGACTGAGCGAGTGAGACATCGGAACGAAGGCGGCCAACGAATCGTGGTGTTGCCAGGTCGTGATTTCGCTGCACGACTGCTGAAACAAGGTGCTGGTTGAGACACAGGCGACCTGCCGCGTCCATTCTTCCGAACGCATGACGCTCAGACACGATATTTTTCGAGACACGCCATTGAAGACGGCCATCCAACTCTGATCTGACGTCGAATTGTCTGTCAATCTGTCGGTACCGTGGAAGCCACAGGCTCAGCCACAATCTTCGTCGTCCGCAACCACGCCCGAGCTTAGGCCCAGGCACGGATCACCAGCCTTTTAGCGGAACGATCGCCCTCTTGACAGGAGATCGCCTGCTTTTCTTGGCAAACGTCGCAAGGACCATTGACTTCAGCAAAACTGCTTGAGCATCACAACTCCAAAACCACATCACCAGTCCATCGAAACGCAGGGCAGCACTTACCGACTTCGATCAGCCATTGAGAGGAATGACAGGGGTCGACAACAGCAGCTAAAAGGGCACGGCGCATCAATCGCTTCTTCGCCAAGGCCATCGGGTCAGCCACGACAGCAAGTCTTCTGCCGTACCAACCGACGGTGTGTAGGAAGACAAGAGCAGGGATCGCATTGTTTGGTTGCTAGGCATCGTGCCTTGATTTCACGGGACGACTCTGTTACAACGAGGAATCCGGGGTGTCGCAGCCTTTGGCCACAAAAACAGCCTGCACACTCTTGACGAGCACGAGATTGGACAAGCGCCCAAGGCTTGTCAACTCCGGACGACGCATCTCAGACGATAGCTTGATGCTAGGCGGCCTGCCGAGAGAGATCGGTGTGCATTGGCTGACGAGCTTGGTGTGAGCCAGAGAAGCGATACGAGGGTCCAAGGCAAAGATCACATTTCAGTGGGTGTCATCCACGCTACTGCCTTGCCCGTAGCACAGCGCTATAGGTCACTGCTTCAGCGGCGCCAGGCCTCGAATTCAGCACCGCCTCAGTGCCTCACGCCACCCGCCAACCACCATCGCCTGCGAATCCCGCCGTACCATAATAAGGTGCTGCACCACATTTATCTCTGGGCACCTTGATCGACAGTCGCCTCACTGCCACTGTCATTGTCTCCTACCTTATTCAAAGGCACTTTAAGGCAACACACGCCCAGCTCCTGCTCCAGCCACCATCTTCGCACTTTCAATCACCTCGAGGTAACTCACGCCTCCATCCTCTGACCCATCATCACCATCCACTGCGAACAACGGAATTTCAGCCTCCCTCACATCATCTGCGAAACTCCCATTGTCTCCACCTGTCGTCATTATCGCATTTTCCCACTCTTTCGAAATTGTCCATCCCTCCTGCGCCCCCGGGAGAAACAATCCGCTCTTCGTTAGCTCGCCTTGGCCAAAGCTCGAGCTCCATCGCCCTCCCAACTGCTGCTGCAACCCGGACAGCGCAGCCGCCAAACACGAGGCCTCACCCCGATCCCAGACGCCAAAACTGCGCTTTCGCTTTTCGTTCCCACTTGGACGCTCCCTGTTACCGCTCGATCCCTTGCAAGATCCGAGCGCCCTACGAGATCCACGAGCGACTCAGCACATTCGCAACGACTCTCATCCACAATACATCCACTTGTGGTCCGAATACCAGGGATTACAAGGATACCCAGCGCCTGAACCCCAGCAATCTGAGCCCCTGCCAACCAGGTCCATCTCAATCAAAACGACGTTGGCAACCCGTTAGGCGCCCCCCGTCCTTATCATGGCAGACCAATCCAACCCGTATCATCATCACCCGCTCCCGTCCGCCCCGAACGAGCATCAACAGTCCTATCCGCAACAGTACCAAGGACAGCCGCAGCACGAGCAGTACGATCAGCAGCAACAGCCTCAGGCGCAGTACTACCAGCCGCCGGCTTCACAGCAACAGTACCAGCAAGACTCTCGGCCGCAGGTATCCCAGCAATACCAACAAGGGCAGCCGCAAGCGCAACAATACCCTCAGCCCGTTCGGCCTCAACCCACTCATCAACAGTCCCACTCCAAGTCTCGCACCTTGAGTTTCCAGTCGCAGAAGTCGCATAAGTCACATAAAAGCTCTGGAAGCAAGGAGAAGGTTGTTCTTCACGAAACCCACGCCGAGAAGGAGGCGAGACGTCTTCATTCCAAGGCCGACCCATCTCTTGCCATCAGCGAGGACGAGCCCTGTAAGTTCAACATCAAACTTCGCCAGCGCGATCTGAGACTGACTTTGTCCAACATAGCCGTCGTTGCAATGACACAATCATCGCTCGCTCCCCTGCGAGCCATCACACACAAGGACCCTTTGGGCAACCCAATCGGTTCGTAAATACTTAGCCAATGTATCGGGTCAATGTATACTGACTGTCATGTAATAGCCGATCCAGACAAATCGAACCCAACCCGCAGTCGATGGGAAAGGCCTTTGGACACTATCCGCAGCTTCGAGGCAGCAATCGACGGAGGTTACTCGCGCAAGTCAATATATCGTTCAGGTAGATTATCTGTCATACCCTTGTGTTAAGGCCTCAAGATAGCTAACTCCTTGCAGAAACCGATTCCGCAGCTGGATGGAACAGAAGGAGCTCGTTCAATCCCAGTAAGCTTCATCCCCTGACGACATCAAGCGAAGAACGCAATACTGACCAATACGGCGCAGCACCTCAGCCACGTTTCCAACGAGACAGCTACTATAGCCAACGTCCGAACTCTTACAGACCCGATATCGGTGGTCTTGATGGGGCAGGCCCAAGCAGGAACAGCTACTTCGACCAACAAGGAGGACATGGCGGCCCGTACGGCCAAGGACCGCAGCAAGGTGCTTACAATCAGGGCCCACCCCGACGGATGTCTAGAATGCAGACGGAGCCACAGTACCCAACCTATGGACGCGAGCAGAACGTCTATCCGATGCCACACAAAGACCGGTCGTACGAGACTGTCACATCAGCGGCAGCAAGCGGCAACTCCGATCATGCGGGCTATCAGACCGATCCTACGAGTAGCGACAATAGCTCCATTGACCGACGGTCGCCTGCGAAACGCCAGGAACAACCCCGTAACGACTACGGCATTGGCTTTAACCAGAGTCAATCGTTACAACCCCAAAGCTTCACAGTCGGCATGCCCAACGGCGGTCCAAGTGGTGGCCACCCGTTGCCAGCTGTACCAGGCGCTCAGCAGCAAGCATCACCAGCGGTTCCACGTAAGGACGTGCCAGCCGTGTTGAGGCGTCAAGCAACAAATGAGCAGAATGGGGAGAAGCGCAAGAGCTGGTTCGCACGCCGGTTTAGCAAGAACAACTAGATTCATTCCGAAGCACATCAAATAGATGGGTCTTGTCCTGGACTGCTCACAGCAGGACAGCATATTATCGAATAGTGGTGCGGGGGGCCGGTCAGGATCCTTCACGTCGTCAGGATCGGGGGTCATCCTGATCGGATCCATGGGGCAGATAATCTAATGGCTCAGCGACTGAGGGCCGAGTTATGGCGCAAGCACAAGGGAGCTTCGCGCCTCGAGTACATAGGCAAACGAAGCATGTACGGGGCGTTTTCGGGGAGTTTGAATCATGGTCTTGGGCGCTGTTTTCTTCACTCCTTTGTTGACACTGCAAGCGCTGCGGCTGGGGGCTGTTGGAGTGAGTTAAGTTGGAATGACTAATGTTTTCTTCTACCACTCTCCTTTGCTGTCCCTTCCCGAGTCAAATCTCGGGCCTTAGCGATGTTTCTTTCCTTTCTGTCAAAGTCGCCTCTGTCACCAAATTTGCATATAGCTGGCAATGTCCGGACGTGGGACAGTGGTGTGTGCTCGAACATAGACAGTAATGATGAACAAGACGATTTACCAATAATACATGATGGCATCATCACGTAGACATATGTGTTCATGACGCGAGCAGACTAGCGTGTCCTCAGACATACGCGGAACTGAAAGATATAGAAGTGATAAAATCACAAGTGCTTGGGATTTTATTGATCCTTTTTGCCGTCGCCCTTGCCAGCTTTGAGCTGTTCTGACTGATCCTCGTTCATAGCGACGACGATGTACCCAATCAAGACAACATTTGCCATGACGGCGGCCAGCGCTCCAGCATACGTTGTGTTTCCTATTCGAGACAAAGCCATGTCGTTAGCATCAGAATGATACAAGAGTGCACACCTTCGACCGTAGTCATGTAGGTCGAAAGACATCGGTTATACGAACCAGAGAAAATGGTGTTGACTGTCACGAAATATGAGCCAATCGGAACAACAATCATGGCGAATGTGAAAGCGAGAAGTTTCAGGAGAACATCGCTGGATGATGTCAGTTAGGGGTTTGATGTACGCATGCTTCGAGATATGTACGTACCGTGGCACTGCCGGGGAAGTATCGGACTTCTCTTGGGGTTCATCGCGGTCGAGGATTGTCTTCTCCTCACCGATGATGCGACGTGTAGCCATGTTGATAGTCGTTGATCTTGATGTGATGGCTTGTACAGAATAAGTGAGAGGTCGTTGGTTTGAGTGAGTGAGGTGAGGTAGGCTGCAGGTGGCGGGTCCAGTCTACTCTTGGTGTCCACAACTGGCGGCGGGCCAGCACTTTAATGGGATGAGATATCGCGAGGTCCGACGGAACAGCACTTTCCACAAGCTGAAAATAATTGGCACTTTCAATAAAGGCCGTCAGAAGTAGTTGAAGTTATAATTGGCTACCTACAGTCCGCGATGACGTGCGAGGCGGCCAGTTGCTACGGTCTGTTAAAGTGGACACGTGACTGCGCGAGGCGGTCGGCACGTCTCCCGCGGCGCGTCTCGAGCTTTTTCTGGGCCCGATGGCCGGCCTGGTAGTTTCTCGTCGACGGTCCCGCCACCTTCACGACGAACTACTCAAGTTCCCATTCCTTAATACAATTCTCGACGCACATCGACTTCCTCTGCGCATTTGCATGCGAGCCCAATTCACTTCAACAATCGCTCAATTTTGGCCTCCTGCATTTTTCTCCATTAGCGAACCTACCGTGTGTCTACTTCCTACATTGATGCGTTTGCTTAGCCGCCGATAAGGATACTCGAAGTCCTGCGAGGGCAGGGAGCTGTGCCGTCATGCCACCCCTCGATGCTTCACCACTGCCTGTGCGGCGTGCAAACATGACTGAGATGTCACCGAGCCGCTCTTCGCCGTTTGGGGACGACCTAGACGAAGCAACGATTCCTTGTTCGCCGGCCGCTTTCCTCCCTCCATTCCGCGGTATCGGTGGTGCAACTCAGTCCGCTACAACACAACCGACACAAATTCTCAGCCGGCCTGGCCTGAATGGTTCAACACAAGAACGATCATCTTCACCCGCTGTTGTCGAGGTCCCGGCCTCGTCACCCTTTCAATCGCCCGTGCCCCCGCGAAAACTTGGTTCACGGCTTGCTCCCGCCGGCACGATGTTCAGGCCACCACCTAAGCAAGCACCTATAAAACGACCAGCTCCAGAGCACATCAGTCTCCTTTCTGAGGACGAAGACGACGATCTCACACCTCCACGTGGAGAGATCAGGCCAACGACTTTCCGTGCACAGATCTCGGAGTTCCGGTACGACTCGGCCTCAGAGGCGGCGAACAGGACGAAGCTCCGGCAGATCTATGATGTCCACGGTGACAAGTTTCCTGCGATTCTGGTTAAGAAGGCACTTTCACAATGCGGTAACAACGTCGAGGATGCGATAGATTGGCTTGATGCTCACGGAAAGAAGTTTGCTAAAGGGTTCAAAAATTATCCTCCTAGTTCAGCCAATTCGTCGAGTCTGAGTGCTCTCGTAGCACCATCACCGGCACCGGCACCACAATCGAGGCCACAGGCTGCAACGCCGCCCAAGCCAAAGCGGCGCCGACTTATCCAGGGACTGCGGCAACAACAGAGCTCGCCTGTGTCTCAAGCTACCTTTCAACCACCTCCGCCATCCAGTGACGATCCCCTGGTCATTGATCTCGTGGATAACGATCAGGATGACGCATTCAATGTCGAGTCGTCGCCCGTCCCGAGCGATGACGGCGATGCAAAGATTCTTGAGTGTATCAACACGAGTTCAGTCAAGGAACTGGCCGCTATGACCAGTCTCAAGGAAGCACAACTTGAGGTCATCGTCAAGCAGGCCCCTTACGCGACACTCGACGATGCTCAAGCTGTGACTATCACGAAGTCATCTGGTAGATCCAGAAGATCTCGCGAGGATATCGGCGAAACGGTTGTCAGCGCCGTTCGGGTGTTCCTTGACTCGGTAGACGCCATCGACGAGGTCGTTGCCAAGTGTGAGGCGAAGGCGAAACTGGTCAAGGACGTCATGGACGGCTGGGATCTTGATTCGTTTGGACACAGCAAACTTGGAAAGAATACAACACAGGATAAGGATCTGCCACCTACACCGACGAGTGACCGTGAGCTCAAGCTTTCTCGACCTCCGATACCTGATCAACCGGACTATCTCGACGGTCATTGTCAGATGAAGCCTTTCCAGCTCTTTGGTCTCAACTGGATGTCCCTGCTTTACAACTACGATATCGGCTGCATTCTTGCCGATGACATGGGTCTAGGAAAGACCTGTCAAGTCATCTCATTCGTTGCTCACCTTGTGGAGAAGTACGAGGAACGACAATCGGGCGAACGTCCTTGGCCGAACCTGATTGTGGTACCTCCGAGTACATACGATAATTGGCTTGCTGAGTTTGCCAAGTTTGCCCCGGATCTGTCAGTCATTGGCTATCGAGGAAGCCAGACAGAGCGAAGAGAGATCGCCTACGAAGTTGAAAATAGTCCCGAGGACTACCACGCTGTTATCGCAACATATACTCAGCTCAACGCCGAGGAGGACATCGAGGCTATGCAAAGCATCAAACTGCACACCGCTATCTTCGATGAGGGCCATCTCCTCAAGAACCCTGACACTTCGCGCTACCGCGCCCTCAAACGTATTCCAGCGAACTGGAAGATGTTGCTCACAGGTACTCCTGTTCAGAACAATCTGCTGGAGATGATCTCTCTTCTCAGCTTTATCAACCCGCGCATGTTTGAAGGTTGCATGGACCACATCATTCATATCTTCAAGCAGAAGGTGACCGTCCGTGATGTCGGCAACGGTGCCTTCTTGTACAAAGAGCGTGTTGAAAGAGCGAGAAACATCTTAGCCCCATTCTTGTTGCAGCGTGCGAAGGACCAAGTACTGTCGGACATGCCACAGAAGATCAATACTATTGTCACCTGCGACATGTCGGCCACGCAGAAGAAGGCTTACGACGAGTACGAGGAGCTCTTCCGGCATGGACCTGCCAAGAAAGGCGCAGCCAGCAAAGGTCGTAGCAATGATCAGAACAACCCCTGGATCCAGCTGCGGAAGGCGGCTCTGCACCCTCTATTGTTCAGGCGGCATTTCACAGACGAGATGGCGGAGGAAATGGCCGGGATTCTCATGGATCGGGTCGATCAAGACATTCTGCGCCAGCCCGTCTTGAAACACCTCGAGCAAGAGCTCAAGAATTGCTCCGATTTCGAACTGCATCTGTGGTGTCGCGACTATGAAGCACTATTGTCCAGTTTTGACCTGCCCCCAGGAGCGCTTGTCGACAGCGGCAAGGTGACAAAGCTGCTCGAGCTGATCAATCAGTACCGCGAGAACGGCGACCGGGTGCTCGTTTTCAGCAAGTTCTCATCTGTCATTGGTATTTTGAACGAGGTGCTCGCGAATCTCGACATTCCCGCTCGCGTTCTGGCGGGCGAGACCGCCGTTTCCGAGCGCCAGGAATTGATCAATGAGTTCAACCAGAACCAGGATATTCCCGTCTTCCTCCTGACAACTGGCGCTGGTGGAACAGGTATCAACCTCACAGCGGCGAACAAGGTCGTCATCTTCGATCAGTCGGATAATCCACAGGACGACGTGCAGGCAGAAAACCGAGCTCATCGTCTAGGCCAGACACGTGATGTCGAGATCGTCCGACTGCTGAGCTCTGGCACGGTTGAAGGACTCATCCACGAAGCATGCCGCAAGAAGCTCGAGCTCGCTAAGAAGGTCACGGGCAGCAGCTTGGGAGACGTGGATGACGGCGAGAACATGGAGACGAAGGTCAGGAAGATGATGAAGGAGCAATTGACGCCGCCATAGGATGGTCCAGCGTCCAAATAGCTGCCTTTGCTGTCTAGTGAGGTGAAGAGCAGAATGACTTCAGATGAGGACGAGGTTGGGGAAGAGAATTGTTTTAGAGCAAGCGAGTACTGGATGTGTCATGAGCATGGATAGTTCCAAACCAGCATCAATATCTTTTTGTTAGAACTGGACGAGTCGAGCGGAGGATCAGCGTCGGTTGGCGCTGGACAGGGGACACATGGCGTTCTAGGGGCGATCAGCAGCAGCATGGTTCATTTGCCAAATGGCAGTCGAACATATACAGAGGATCAGTCATTGTGCAGCCTCATTATCTTGCGGCTTGGAGTATAGATATCGGTATGGTGCACATAGAGATCGGCATAGAGGGGCTACGATGGACAGCCAAATGGGCAGCGTATTTCATCTGATCAAAAAACCGTACGAATTCGGATCAATTTTCTTCTTTCACCAGCCGTATCCTAGGTGCCGGGTGTTAGGCAGCCTCACACTACCCATTGGCAAGCTGGACATGAATGATCTCAGTATGCATCCGGATCATGAGACGTAGAAGGCAAGGCATAGTCAAACACAAGTAAGTCACGAATTGAGGACAAAGTCAGAAGAGTTGGCGCAATAAATGTTCGTTGCGTTGATTGGCTATCTATTCCATTTCTCGAGCAATTTCCAAACACGTTCCTTGCAACGAAGACGAGCTATCCGTTCCAAATCCTTCTTGTTCGACGTCAAAGCATCAAGCGGCTTGAAAGGCAGAAAGGGGGTTGGGGTGAGAAAAAAGACAGAGATGAGATGAGAACCAATATCAGAGAGAACAAAAAATAATCAGAAGTGAACACGAGCCGGTCGAAGCTTTTTCTTCGCCGGTCTTCGCGGCGGGATATCATTGAGAAACAAGAGTGTGTTGCAAAGTATCTTCCAACACTGCAAAGCTGAAGATGGAAAGATGCAGAACGGTTGAGGGGTGAATTGAAGTCAAATCATGAAGCTGATGAATATTCCATATGCTTCCGCATGGCCACAGGGCTCTCGGTGACAATTCGAGGCCTGGTATCGTATGCCACGTAACGCCAGGATGTGTGTAAAGGCCAGAAGAGGTGGTGAGCAGTAATAAAGCTGTACATGAAACGGGATCCATTGATGGAGAAGAATGGTAGAGGTTGTGCGGCTTTGGGCCAGGGCATCATCGTCCCCAGGTGGAGTGAAGTCTGGTACGGCGCTCTCTCTTTTTGAGGCCGACATCGCCATTCATGACGAGACTCTTCCAACGGCGCTCGACGCAGCCAGATCCTTTGCCGAGGCTACGAGCGCAGTCTTCCATATCCTCTGGTGTAAGCTTGAAGTGAGCAATGATGACCTCAACGAGTTTGCGATCCTGCTCAACACTCCATGCTTCACCGTCACGAGCCACCTCGATCCCGGTACCGACGCGCAATGCGTCATCGGGATCCTCGCTGTGATTTTGGTGGAAGTCGCTGCGCTCCAGGCCCATCGGAAGCTCCATGGGGGCTATTGCGCTCTGCTTTGGTGTGGAAGGGCGAGGGGGTAGATCGGAGACAGCTTGTGGGGACGCGATTGGTTGTTGAAAGTTGATAGGGAGAGGACGAATGCTCTCAAATGTGTAAGCTGGCTCGCCATCGCTGTCGGTCTCGCTCTCACTGAAGTCGTGCTCGACATCATCGCGGCCCATGTCATCCTCGACGTCTCGGCGACGCTTGTTCACTCCACGGGGAGGAGCGCGCTTGGTAATTCTTTTGCGCAAAGTTGTTGAGCGATCTGACTGGTCTTTTCCGGGGCGCGAGCGCAATCGCAACTTGAGCGGAGGCATCGCATGCGTCATGGGAGGTGTCGGCAGCTCGCTGAGTGTAGACATCGGCAACGCATTGGGCGTCATGTGGAGTTGTGGTGGTGAAGAGATAAGGGACTGGAGAGAGCGGCAAGTCGAGACAATGTTGTCCATAGGGCCGCTTGAGGTGTTAGGAGGGCTGGCGGGAGGAGAGAACGGCGCAGCTGAGCGAAGGAAGTGTTGAGGCTGCGAAGAATCGCAGGAGAAGGCAGATGGGAGAAGCATCGTAGTGGTTAGAGCTGAGCTCTTGTTTGCGATCAATATGTGTCTTGTGATAGAGGTGGGTTGCAAAGCTATTGTCGAGGCTCGTTGACAGCGAGCTTGCTATTGTGTGTCGCGACAATAGGCGCAGCGCAAAGGTTGGCGACCCGCAGATGCGGTGGACTGGTATGACCAAGGTTGAGAAGTATCGACTGTGCAGACTGGTCGAGAACAGTGTTAAGCAGCTTCGAATGTCGAGAATAAGTAGAGCTCAAGAAGATTTGGTATAGATATCGTGAGCGAGAAGGATTGGCAATGGTGATGGTGGTGTTGATGGGAGGATGGGTGTGGAAGAGAAGCAGGGCGACGGGCATAAGTAATAAGGCGGGAGGGCAACGAAGAAGAGCGGGAGATGCGCTGCAAGCGGCAGAGTGACAGCGGGTTGCGCCAGGGCCGGAAACGGGTGAGACCATGGCGGGTACAGCAGTGTGCGCAGTGTGAGCAGCAGGGTGAACCAGTGACCACAGCGGGACCCACAGTGGCAGCTGGGAGGGAGGGCAGAAGGCAGAAGACAGAAGAGGGGGGGTGCGGGACCTGAGTGGGTGCCAGGGGCGTGTGCGCACTGATGCGCTCGCTCTCTGATTTGACTCTTGGGACAAGGGAGGGGGTGGTCGGTGGCTGGCAGGGTCAGGAGGGAGATGAAAGAGAGTGAGTGAGTGTATGGGCAACCGGACGATGGGAATGGCGATGATGTAGCTCCTCATTGCTGGGTTGGCTGGGGGAGGTGAAGCCATGCGATCTGCCACGATGGCCCACGATAACCCATGATGGCCCTGCGACTGTCTGAATACCTGCCATTGTCGAGGGCAGCAGCTCACAGTTCAACGGCAGGTGCGATGATGTCGCTGAATGCACTGTTGCGGCAGGAGTCTCCCTCGCTCTTGCCCTGATGATGCATTGCACCTGCCTCAGCGTGATGGCTGCACGGCTTTACGTCCTCAATGGGTTCAAGGGCAGCCTTGACTATTTGCACGCTGGTTCATCACCAAGCTGCCCTTGAACTTTCAACCACACCAATCGAAGCTCATCATCTTGCTGTTGCCATCCCAATTTTCCAGGATCCATCTCATCGCCCTTCACGAACCGAAGAGGCTCCTCTACCCGAGCCTTATCGTTTCGCTATTCTCCAGTGTCTCTCCCTCTCCCCTCCCTTTCCGAGAAGATCATGCAGCTGCCAGTTGCTCATGCAGGTCACCTTCCTCGCCCTGCAGCCGCTATCGACTGAGAGAAACCCGTCCTCTTCCACCTGCAGCGGTCCACCTGCCGTCTCCCTTGGCTCTTGGTGCCGTCGACGAGACCGTCCTCGACTTACACAAAGCCTCGCACAGATCGTTTTTGCTGCCTGTGCTTCCCATCGCTCGGACCTCGCGCTCGTCCAGTTGGTCCATTAGCCTTCTGAAAGGAACGGCGCGCTCCTCGTAGCTTGAACCTTGGGTCTTTACGACTAGCAATCCTACGCTCAATATCTCCCAGTCAGTGGGCACCCCCCCTCCATGGCAAGGGTTGCAAAGCCAACCCTTGCACGGTCGAGGAAAGGTCTGCCGACCGCTTCTCTGTCTCTTACAACTAGCTACAGTGCTTCTACAACTAGCTCCTATCTCTTGTCAGGCACAACCCTGTCTGACTCGTGGTTCAGACTTCAAACTTCAGCCCACACTTCTTCTTCTGGCCTCCCGTCACTGAAACGGACGCCACCACAGCAAAGTCTCCACGGAAGCAGGGCAGAGTCTGCTCTGTGCTGCTGTGTTATGATGCTGTGTACCGTCGGGATTTGTACCAGCCATCAAACGTAGAAAAGCAAACAACGGGCGGCGTATCTGCGGCGCATAGCCTCAACATCTGTACAGTTGTACAACTCACCTTTAGCCCCAAGATGCTCGAGCCTGGAAGTCACTGCACGGCCGACCAGAATAGAGTCCATGCGGCCGAAGCCTTGACAAGGTTTTTGGTCGACTCATGGTAGGACGACATCTGAACCTCAAAATAGGTGGAAGTTGCGCACACACCGCAAGTCGCATGAGCCATGAAAGAGATTCCACTCACACCAACAACTCGGGTGCAATTATGGAAAGTAGAGGCACTTGGTTACAAGCCTTCGTCCTCGTCCGGCCACAGCCATATTCAGTAGTGACGACACAGCGGCAGGGGAGAATTGCAAGCCAGGCGCACGTTGCAGGACGGAATCAGGGCCTAATTGGTACGCCCACTCACACATCCCGCCCGCCACGAATGGAAAGCCTTGAAAGTCGTCGTCATAATTGCTAGGATAGCGGGGGATTTCGAATCGATTCGATGCGATTTCGATTCCGATCACCTCGATTGCCACGGCAACTGGCACTTTGACACTCGGGATTGCCAGGTAGGCATGCTCCATCCCGCCATGTGAGGTCATTGCCATTGGGCTCTTACATGGAAACACAACGAGGGTGTCCCTGGTCTCAAGTCGTCAGCGATCCTCACAACATCGGCTCCCTTTCTGCTTTACTCGACGCCCCTCTTCATTTTAATCCAGATGAAGAGACCGATCATCCGGGGCCGCTGCAAGGGACGCACACATCAACCGAGATCAGGTCTAGAAACATCCAATGCTGATGTCTTTGTTATCCTTTGAACAGCTTGTCCTCACGCGCGGGGGTGGATGTGGCTTAGTTGGCTTGTGCCCAGGTCTCCCATTGTTGAGACGAACTGATGCAGCGGGACACCGACAATGATTGCCAACTGCTTTCCGACCCGCTCAGAGCAGTCTGGCGGTGAGACACGGCCCATACTGGGCTTCATCCTACTATGCATCATCCCCATCATGATGCTAGATAGATCCGCTTGACTCCGGATTGATGCTATTGTTGGCTGGAAGAATGCGGCAGCATCGTCCAGGAGACTGGTTCAGATCATGTGCGCATTGCTCGCCCGGGCTGGGTGAACAATTGGAAGAGTCATGGGACCAGACGTCGACGTGCAGAGCATTGGAGCATTCCAAGGGCGGGCGAGGTGGTGACCTGACGTTGGATCACGACGCGGTGAGACGCGTCTGGCGCGCGTGGACGCGTCTTTTTCAATCAAGATCGTGAGCTATCATTGGCGGACTGTGCTCCGCTAAGATCCACCAGCGCGTTCCTGGTGGTGCCTTGGCCCGTGCGCTAGACGCCCCCACTTGATGCCCGCCCACCGTTTCGAACGTCCTCCGTCGACGTTGTGCAGGGGTAAAGCAGGACTTGTCGTCGTGCACCACGCTGCCCATCCTTCGAAGACCATCAGAGACAAAGCCGCATCCGGGACCGTTGTCTCTGCGCAGCCTACTGTGGACCTGAGGTTTTTTAAGTGCTTGCATGGCGCGGTGGGGGGTTCCATCTTATTTCACCCTTCTCTAGCCTCAGTTCGCCTAGTCGACGTTCGGGAAGACCCAGGTTCCAAAGGCTCACTCATTCAGGTCATGTCTTCAGATGGCCTGCGCCTCTACACGGGACGACATGGAGGGCAGTCTCAGTGTTCAGCTGGATGGCCATGGTGGCTGGTCACACTTGACTCTGATGCCAATCTGGGAAGAGGAGAAAGACGATTTCCGTGCCATTTCAAGGGTCTAACAGGAACAATAGGAGCAACGCCCAGAAGAGCACTCAATCGCACCGCAAATGGTGGCGGCAGGAACGTGGACAATGGCAGACTCCAGGCTAGGTTCTTCCCGTCCCGCCTCTCACCACCCTTCCATCCTGAACGTGTCAGTCCCTCTGGGCAGGCGGCTCTTTGTTAATTGTGGCTTCAAAGCAGGTCAGACGTGACCCCTGGTCCTTTGCCGGTTAACACAGCACAAATCCCAGACGTTATCCGGACCGTCAACCTTGTCGTGGCATCACCTGCATACAAAGTCTGCGCATATTCGAATCCCAGCCGCCCAATGTCTCTCCAGCACAGATCCAGGTGCTACCTCAGTAGATGCAGCAAAGACCGTTGAGCTGCATGCATGCGCCCGCGAGTCTGCCCCAATATGGACTGCATACACTGTAACAATCAACCCATGCATGTTAACCCCACCAGCTCGCAGCAGGGGAGGAGAGCCACCAAAGACGGCAGCGGGGCTACCATTCGGAAAGATTGCGGCACACAAATTGAGACGTGCTTCTCTATTGTCAAACCTGCGTGTACGTAGATGAGCGAGATGTCTTTGTCCTGTCAACAGCGACTCAGCCCACTCTCCCTGCTCTGATCAGTCAATGGTCTGTCAGAGGTCAGGAATCTGGAGGGTCGTATTGACAATAATGCATCCCTTCGAGATACTCTTGAGTTGGAGTGCGGTGCACAACGAAGGGATGAAGGGAGCGACTGTGTCAATAGTTCGTCACAAAGATGTGATATTACCCCATAGAGTCCGCCCACAATGAGGATCTACGAAGCACGAAACCAAACGAACGTTTTCGGTCCAATATTCCGAAGTAGGGGCCTTTCCATGAGATCGATCTGCGATCTGTCATGTCCGCTCCCTTACATCATGGAGTGGCCGATGAAGCAAGGGGGAAAGAAGAAGGGAATCATCCCGCCCCTTGCACTGTCTGGGGACAAGCGAAGGTAGGCCGATATTGTTTAATGGGCTTTGAGGATCAAGATGCGGATCTGCTAATGGTAATCGTGTTTGTCGGTTTCTGGACGTAGCTGAAGTGAACAGTTCGGGAGATGACTACTGGAGTTCTTGCCAGACAGATCAACTCGTCGCGGCTGAGCACCAGATGGAGCTCATGACCTCTCAAAACGAGTCATAGCCACACAATGTGCACACTTCGCCAGACTCCAGCGAATTCGTTACATTTCGCTTCTGACAACCAGTTGTGGTTCTCAATCCATAACAATTATTCCTGGTCGCATTCAGTATTAACCCCACTGAGTTCATCTTACTAGAGCGGCCCAGCCACGGGCCAAGCAGGGTTCCTAACCGGCCAAGGGTCTCAAGAAAGACCCTGCTTTTCCCCTCTGGGCTCGTTGATTGTCCGGTTGTATAACCGTTCTGCCTCCTCTTTTGGTAGCTGCCGTGGAATGGCGGGCAATGTTTGAGCTCACCGCTTTTAGCTTGGCCTCTAAACTTCCTGAGACGACTTCCTATTTGGAAAGGCTGGGGACAGGCGGTGAAGTGACGATGGAGCCATCTTTTGGTCACAAACAGAGTGGCTGCTGCACTTCACATTCCTCTCAAACCTGATCACATGCGTTGATGATGCTTCAGGTCACATCATGGAAAAGACGCATACAGTAAAATATTGGCAAAATGAAACGAGCAGACGAAGAAACAGCTCTTCGGACGTGGGGCCTGCACCCTTGCTCCGCAGAGGTGGCTCCGTGCAAACTGGACGTGCACGAGACGAACCTCGCGTGGTGGCTGGGTCTGCCTGACTCGTCGCCTTGACCAGGTCTTTCAGGGGTCCTCGGCCATGGAGATGAGCGCAAGGGTCCTGTCGACGAGATGATCACTCCCCTTGGGTCCTTCTCGGATCCGACGAGGGGAGCGTACGTCCATAGGGTATTACAGAACAGTCGACAACATCACATTCACGAAAGCACAACACAAGATCTTGAACCGAACTGCTCTCAAGCAGCAATCAATTATGCCCTCCCAGTTGATGCGATCCCCTTTCTCTCCAATCTTCTGTCTAGAATTAGAAACGCAACAAAACCGCTCCATGTCCCCCTTTCCTAACATCCCGTTCCATTCATACCATTAATACGGAAAGGAGACTTCGAGAAAAAAGGAAATTCATCAATGAGCCGGAGAGAGGAAAGGGGCACGACCTTTTCGAAAGCGATACCAGTGTCTCATCCAAATGACCAACACTTTGCCAGGTTTGAACAGTGACAGAAGATGAAAGATGCATGCGCGTGATGGGCCAAGGAGAACACAGGTCTTGAAGCCAACGCCGTAATGAAATGTTCCGCGTCCAGATCAAAGAGGTACGAGGCCTGAACACGCAGGCAGTACCCTTCCACCGATGTTCTCATTCGCTCGTAACCGAGTCGGGTACGCCGAAATATACCTGCTCTTCCGTTTTCGCCTTGAATGTGCGATGATGCAGGATAACAAAAAGGAGATAAGATGCCAGTAATTTATATAGAGAAGTGAAGAAAAGAAGGCGGCGCTTTCAGTCGCAAAGAGGACCCCTTGAAACCAGCTGCATGCACCTGCGACCAGACCAGTCCGGTGGCCTCGGGGGTCACTGACTCTGATCATGACTGCCCCTCGGGTGTTTGCTTCAACAGCGGAGTGAGCTCAAGGCCGAAGCTGCGTCATATGAGCGTGGTGGCTTGAGAAAGTCAGGCGACTAGTGGTGGTCTCGCACGCTGTCGAAGTCGTTGACGAGCTCAGGCACGGCTTCGGATTCTCGTATCACCAGTGCAGCAATCTGAGAGAGCAGGGCGATTGGCTGTCGAGGACCAGAGACTCGGCGGCCATACAGCAGCTGCTTCGTTTGGCGATCATGACTGTCTACATGACGATGCAGTCCTTGTCGTCCTTGCCACCTTTCTTGTTGCGGGGAGAGGCCACGTCCATGGGCGTGCCCTCGCCGCTAACAGCGGCTTGAATGATGGCTAGACGTTGCTTGGCCCTCTCGTCACCAGCGTCTGCAGCTTTCACGTACCAAACATTGGCTTCCAAGACATCCCGACGGCAGCCGATGCCCATCTCGGTGAAGTAGCCAACCGCATATTGCGCTTTGACGAAACCTGTTGTATCACTGTCAGAAACTGTTGATCGCGTGGCTGGGGGTGAGGTGCATATTCTTACCGAGCTCTGCGGACCTACGCGCCCACTCGTATGCTTCTTCCTCATCCTTCTCAAGCATGGGTGCCGCACCAACCATGTACCATGCACACAGGCCCATCATCGCTGCAGCGTGGCCCCTTTCGGCCGCTCCCGTGTAGAAGTGTACGCTGAGCGATGGGTCCTTGGGACAGTTCAGGCGCCCATGTTCGTAGGCATCACCCATACGGAAATTGGCTTCTGGGTGTCCCAGGTCAGCAGCTTGTGTGAAAAGCTCTGCGGCGTAGTTAAGATCTTGGAAGATGTCGTCGCCGTATCCGGTTTCGTACAGACAACCCAGCTGGTATGGAGCAGCATTGTATTGCGAATCGGCAGCCTCGGTCGCCACGCGCATCCATTTGATACCCTCTCGATACCGCTTCTCGCCCAGGTCGCCTGACAAGCAGGCCTTGCCCAATCGTGTCATTGCTCCCGGATGTCTCTTCGAAGCAGCACTACGGAGGAATTGAACAGCTTTTGTAGGATCCTTGCGGCAGCCCCAACCGAACTCGTAGCAAAGAGCTGTCCGATATGCGGACTCAGCGTGACCATGCTTGGCAGCGAGCACAAACAGGGGAAAGGCAGAGTTGTAGTCCTCCTTGCCCTTGCTGAAGAGGCCGGAAGCATATCCGTCCGCGAGGTAGTACTGAGCGAAGGGGTAACCGCCATTGGCAAGTCGTTGCAGAATCGAGCGCGCTTCACGAACCAGCTCGTACGGGCTAGATACAGTGGCTTCGATGATAGGGCTCTCGTGATCACGCAGTGGCTGGACTGCTGATTTCCTTGCCTTCGGGTCTGAGTAGTCAAGGCCCTGCTCCTGAGCTGTGGAGATCAGGAACACGGCAAATGAATACTGGATTGAGAAGTCATTCGTCTTCTTCACATTCTGGCGATACATCTCCAGGGTCTTCTGCGTACTCAACAGCGACGCATTATTGCCCACTACGCCACGCAGGTTGGAGTTGTCCATTGCGATGGGAGCAGGTCCTTGCTGCGGATAAGGTACATTAAGAAGCTCCAGGTAGCTTGACTGCCTGGAATCAGGCGACTTTCGTGAGTTTGCTGATGGTGCACGGAGGTGTGCTCCTGGGATAAGACCCGGTGAACGGCTCCGATCAGATAGGGTCGAGTAGGACGAGTGTGGGCGAGGTAAGGAGCTTCTTCGGAAGGGTGAATTCGGGGTGAGGTGGCGCCTGATGTGTGCTGCTTCAAGCAGATCTGGTTGAGAATGAGTGCGACCATCCTCATGAGGCACACTAGC
The DNA here is from genome assembly GCA_021347865.1 of Sarocladiaceae sp. CBMAI 1973. Lineage (NCBI taxonomy): Eukaryota > Fungi > Ascomycota > Sordariomycetes > Hypocreales > Sarocladiaceae > Sarocladiaceae sp. CBMAI 1973. The sequence goes on from WNLN01000223.1 coordinate 50,366, forward strand.
CACACGTTGAGGTGGCGCGGGCTGTTGGTGGTGGTATTGAAATTGAGGCACCGGCTGTGCGCCATTCCAGGCTCCCTCGATGACAGAGCTCTCTGGTGAGTTGTCATTGGGGGAGCAATCTTGGTTCTCGTTGATGCCTGACAGAGAGCTGGCGCTCGTGGCACCAGATGACTGGATCGAAGCGGGTTGTTGGTTTGTGCTGCTCGTGTCGTCAGACTCACGGCTGTTCCTGTAAGCGTCCTGGTTACGGACACGTTCACGAGGGTCCATTGCGCTCGGCTCGTAGCGGTCGAGGCTCAAGTTCGGACCCTGTGAGAAGTTGAGTTCGGGCCCGGAAGAATTCGTTGCGGAGGAGACGTTTGATGCCGAGTGCTGAACCCGTGCAGGAGCTTTGTCCTTCGCAGGCGGTGCGGGCGGAACATCAAATCCATCATCCACACGGCGCATCGTGCTGCCCTTCGGCATGACGGGCGACCGAGGAGTGGTGGGAGAACCAGATGTATCGCGTGTTCGGTCAACGAGTGCATACTGAGGTACGTGCGGTTGAGTGAATTCAATATTAGCGTTGGAAGGCTGGGCAAAGTTATCCTGTTGATGGTTGACCCTGACCGGCGATACCGGAGCATCTCGAAGCCGTGTGCCTGTTGTTGTGGGGATGGAATGGATGTCTAATGGCTTTCTGGAAACATTTTGAATCCTAGGAGCGTCGGTCGCCGACATGCTCTGCAAAGAGGACTGCTCACGAGCATCAACTGCTGTAGAGTTTGACATTGGGGGCGGTGATGCACTGAGTGCGGCCATGGTTCAGCCGCACAGAGCGCAGCTTTAATGAGAAATGAGCAGGTTGTGTCGGCTATAAAGTAGCCGGTAAGGCCGGTTCGGTAGATATCGTTCGTGACTGGTAGCTGGAATCCAGCGGAGGTTGGACAATGTTCGAAGCTTGAGATCGAAATCGAGCAAATTGCGCAGGAAGCGAGCGTGGGAGGTAGGTTGTGGTGCGAAGACGATGAAGGGGCGAAGAAATACCAAATGCTAATGCTGATGCCAAATCAAGGAAGAAGAAGAGGGAAAGAATTGGAGGAGTGCGTCCACGATGCGCACTGAGACCGCTGGCTGAGGCCGGAGCGGTGCTTGGTGATGCGAGATGATGGGGGTGACGAGGCAAGGCTGGGATGATGGAAGTGGGAGAGAAGATGGATATTTTTGGATTGAGGGTGGAAGAGTGAGCCTGCCACCGGTCAGTACAATGGGGCCTATGGAATGCCGCTCGGGGGGGAACCGGCTGCTGGGAGGAGGGGCTTGGAACCACTGGACTGGAGCGGGAGAGGGAGGCTGGAGACGCCGTCCTTGCTGTAAAGAGTCATGGAATACAGGGGGGTGAAGGTGGGGAAAGCCGCCCGGACGTCGTCATTTACGGGCGATGGCAGGCCTGATTGCGAGGGAGAGAGCTTTCAATTACATTGTCTCCGAGGGAAATGGTGAGAAGCCCTGGAATGAAGCTGCCGCAGAATGGACTGGCACTATCAGAACCATATTGGCTTGCCCATTCTCTTTGCAGGGCCCCCTTACCGTTTCGCCATCCCCAGCCTCAAGGGAGCATGTAAAGCCAGATGCAAGCAAGGATTCAATGTCTGCCTGGCTTTTGATGCCCCCCTCATGTTGCAGATGCTGATCTGGTTGTAGGCGCCTGGGGCAGCCGAGATGAGGTCGAAGTGCAACGGTCGGTGCCCCTGTGCTGCCACTAGCTTCAGCTGTGCTAATAGTGCCAACGGTGCCTGAGCTAAGCGGCCCTCAGTGCACGTGCCTTGCACCATCATTGAGTTTTGTGCAATGGCGGTCTCGTATAGCAGCGTTGTCATGTCTCGTGTTCTGCCTCCTGGCGTGCTCTTTCGCCATCATTCTCTCGGCCATACGAAACCACACCTTTCTTGGCTTGATTCGCCTTCCAGAATCCACAGACCGATGCAACACTACGGTGCATGACGATGCGACCTCTGTTGCCTCGGACTTTGATCCAGTCACGTTTCCAACCAATACAACTGCCGCTGTGCCTTGTTCCTGGATCGGGCTGAATCTTGTTTTCGACCACGCCAACAATTTTTCTGGTCGCCTAAGCCGGTCAGATCCATCTAAGGTTGAAATGGGCAACCTTTCTTCGGAGAGTGCCTGAGCTGAGCGCCCCAAGCT
>WNLN01000224.1:0-52486 GCA_021347865.1 Sarocladiaceae sp. CBMAI 1973
GGCAAAGTCAAGCTGGTGGCAGACGTGCTGATTCTGCCAATCACTAGGATTCAGGTATGTTGTCCCCGCTCTGCAATGCCGTATATATACTGACGAGTGTGCAGTCCTGGCAGGCAAAAGATCATGGGTTCGAAGCCTATCGATGATGTTGAAGCAAGACTCAACCATCACTTCTTCGGCTCATGGCGTCACTTCAATGTTGCAGCCGAATCGGGGAAGCTATGCCGCACGCTGTTCGGGATGTGCAAAGACTGGTCCATGGCTGATTCTTGAGTGAGAGCTTAGATGCATGCGGTTCTTCCTATAAATAATTTCGACAGTATTTTTAATCCCAAATATTGGAAGTCCGACTCATCACCTCCCTTCATCCGACATCAATGATTGGCAGCATCAAACGTGGATATGTATGATTATTCCCCGTGATGACACAAATCGAGTTGATGCAGCCGGACAGGATGTGTGATTCAGCATTGTCCAAATCCTACGATGTCATAATCGCAAGTCGGTGCAAGCAAGAAACTATCCGACAGAAACAACTGGTTTAGTGAACATAGCGATGCAGACATTGCCGCAAGACAGTATCATATTTGCAAAAGTTTGAATACCTTCGTGAAGCCATCACCCAGTCTGTAGGGTATCTCACCGCAATCATTGAGTACGGTGCCCCCAAACGGGATGTGGGTCGAGAACCGAATGCGCCCCCATCCGATGCAAAGAGTCAGCTGGGGCAACGATCCTCAACACTTTCGGCCTCGTCACTACCTTACCCCGAGGCGAGCCGACCTAGGCGCCAGGCAACCGAAAAGCCATCCTCATTCACAATCGCCATCTCACGCTCTCTTCCTGCTTTCCAGCCTTCACATCTGCTTGTTTGCGTTTCGCTTCTTGCTTCGCTGCTGCTTCTGCCCTAAATGTCCGCGCCACATGTGTAAGTGCCAAACTCTACTACTGCATCACTGCTGCTGCAAGTCGTCATCGGATCCGGTTTAGTTGACCATACACCACATTGGCGGCTTGTGTTGCGTGCGGAAAGCGCCACGGGTGGTGGTCGCTGATCTCATTTTCCCCTCATCGATCTTGAGAAATTGTTATCACATGTTTTTGGTGTTGCGGTGCTTTTTCTCGATGTTTCCGGTTTTTGTCTCAGGCTACTGTAGTACACACAGAAACCCGGATGTCCCGACTCTCAGGGCTTGGATCTTCCATCATTGCATACACATGTCGCAGCTATGAGTTCGTCAACTGACAGGTTCGCCAGAAAGAAAGTTGCGGTCATCGGCAGTGGCAGCGCAGGAATTGCGGCGCTCTGGGCGCTGAACAGGACCTACCACGATGTCTACTTGTATGAAGGAGGAAGTCGCCTGGGCGGCAATACGCATACGGTTCAGTGGAAGAACGGCAAGTTCACGACTTCTGTCGACACAGGTTTCGCGGTGTTCAATGAGGCAGCATCTCGTAAGACTCTCTCGATCGTCACTCTGCACGGATGACCGCTGACACGACTGAAGCCAATTTCTTGAGTTTTCTGAACAAATTGAACGTCAAAACTGAGCCTACGGAATTGAACTTCAGTCTTTCGAGAGACGATGGCCGATTTGAGTGGGCGAATTCGACCATCAGGTCGATATTCACACGTCGCAGAACGATATTCTCATTGAAGACCTGGAGGACGCTTTTCGACATTCTTCGGTTTAACGAATTTGCGATGGATGTCCTCATTCAAGAGGGCAAAGAGAAGTCTCGCCATGGTGAAGAAACAGTGGGGGAGTATATCTATCGCGAGGGTTACTCCGATGGCTTTAGAGACGACTACCTGATCCCTCTCACGGCCATGCTGTGGAGCACAAGCCCGGATAAGTGCAGTCTCGAATTTCCGGTCGCTGTCCTCATCAGATTCTTGTGAGTCACTTGCGTTGGGACATCGTCGAAGGACATCGGACTGACGTGATGTAGGTGGAACAATCGCATGCTCTCCATCCTCTCACAATCTCCACGGTGGCTGACTTTGGCCGACGGCGCGGGTTCTTACATTGACGCCGTCATGAAGGGCTTTCCACCGAATCACCTCTTCTTGAACACACCCGTGCGGCATGTCAGCAACGATTGTAATGGGAAAGTACGAGTGCATCTGGAAAGCGGGAAGTCAGAGGTGTACGACCATGTCATCATAGCCACCCATGGCGATCAAGCCTTGTCCATACTAGAGGACTCGGCCACAGAACTCGAGCGCGCACTGCTAGACTGCTTCAAGACGGCACAGAACGAAGCTGTTCTTCATTCTGACACAGCTTTCATGCCTCGGAATCCGAAAGCTTGGTCAAGCTGGAACTACCTTACACTGTCGGCGCCCACGGTGCGACGGGCCAACATCGATCGCGTATCCGTTACCTACAACATGAATGCGTTGCAGCATATCCCTCGAAAGCCGTTTGGAGATATCTTGGTCACTCTCAACCCTCTTCAGAGACCTCGCCTACACCTGGTACAGGGCTGGTACTACTACAGCCATCCTCTTTTCACACCTTCGGTCGTGCTCGCCCAAAAGCAACTGCGAAACATCCAGAATACGCGCGGCATTAGCTACGCCGGTGCGTGGACTGGCTATGGTCAACACGAAGACGGTTTCCGAAGCGGGCTACTTGTTGCACAAGACCACCTGGGTGCAAAGTTGCCATTCGAGGTCGTGGATTCCGCGAACATCCGCGGCACACGTCCAAGTCTGAGCCTCGTGGACCACATACTTCGTCTCTTCATACTACTATTTCAGGTCTTCGTAATTCAAGTGGCGGAGAAGCTGCTCGACAACGGAAGCTTCAGCCTTGGCTTGAGGCCGTTGTCATTGGGCCCTCGTAAGGGAAAGCGAGCGAACGGTAAAGCATCATGATTGAGGACACATGCATTGGGCTTCGGAGTTCATATACGGAAAGGATTGTCTGTTCTAGGAATATTTGTAACATTACCGCATTTTTGGACACTTACTTATGATACCTCACGTTACCATTGATCCATAGCCGGTGCAGGCTGGTGCTGTCGTCAAGTTCACCCAACAGGAGGGCATTGATTGGGCTGCTAGGGCCGAAATAGAGCCCACGTTCGAACATAAACCTGGAAGATGGAGAAATTCATATTACAAGTCTTGCTCCGAGCTATTTCACCAAGCATAAAATTGTAGTCATCATTTGGCTGGTGTAATGCCGCTCTTACGTCTCACAAGCCAGCCCCACACCCCGGTTCTGCCTCCCAAACGTCACGCCAGCGAAAATCATCGCCCAGACCCCGAAGCTCTCCCCCGACATCGCAAACCCAACAGCTCGCCCCAGAGCCGTCTCGATTCCGATCATGAACGGCGTCTCGCGCGTCACGCGCATAGCCGCAAGGCCTACCACATCACAATGGGCGTGCTACTTCTGCCAGCATGCCCGACCGCAGCCATTCAGCTTCGCTAGCTTCAGTCGTACGATATCGAGCTCAACAATTCGAAGAGCACAACAGCAGCAGCAACCGCCGTCGAAACACCAGGGGCATGGTGATGTGGCGCCGACGATGGCGCAAATGAGGGAGCATTATAACCAAAAGAATAAATCGGTCGGGTAAGGAACCATGGACATGGGAGAGCTTGGTGATGGCGACTGACGAGATGGACAGTTACTACGGCCTTAGCGTCATCATCGGTTTCCTGGCCTTAGCATACGGCTCAGTGCCACTGTACAAGATGGTAAGGGGCACTCAGGTTTGAAGAGACTGGCATCAAGACCCGAAAGGCTAACTCCTGGACAGATCTGCGCGACCACCGGCTGGGGTGGCCAGCCCGTCCGAGCCCACGGCGCCGACTCCGACACCGATCCTGACATAGCCCGTCGTCTCGTCCCCGTCAAGACCGCCAACCGCATCAAAGTCCAATTCAATGCTTCCGTCTCCGATGTCCTCCCATGGAAGTTCGTCCCTCAACAGCGTGAGGTCAGCGTCTACCCTGGCGAGACAGCCCTCGCGTTCTACAAGGCGACAAACAACGGCGATCAGGACATCATTGGCGTGGCAACATATAGCGTGACACCTGCGCAGTGCGCCCCCTACTTCAGCAAGATCCAGTGTTTCTGCTTCGAGGAGCAGAGGTTGAATGCCGGCGAAACGGTGGACATGCCGGTATTCTTCTACTTGGATCCGGATCTGCTTAATGATATGAATATGAGGAACGTTGAGACGGTGACTCTCAACTACACCTTCTTCAGTAAGTTGTCCTGCCAGACAATTCCTTTCTGTTGGAATATGCTGACATCCACGCAGAAGCAAGGTACGACAACAATGGAAGATTCAAGTCACCACAACCTGTCACGATATAAAGGCGATACCGCATAGATCCACCGAACTATTTCCACTCATGTAAGATAGGCTGTCCCAAAATCTGGACAGCATGTACACAATTGCAGCATGGCATCAAGGCGTTGGCACGAACATGGCAGTGGGACTGGCAGCGAAGAGGCATTGGCCTCACCATAAATAGAAATGTAAATCATCCTGCAACAAGACTAGAAATATTATTTTGTTTTCCAATTTCTCGTCCTCAATTCCTGGTCATTTTCATATTGGCGTCGCCGTTTCCCCGAACTTTTCGGCGGGACCACATCACGTGACCCCACATCCACGAAATTTCCACACATTCCCACAATAGCCAAATTCCCACGAACTTCCTCTCCTCTCTTTTTCCCTCCTCATCGCCCAACGCCCAACGTCCAATTCAACCAATTTTCCCCGGTCGCATCACCCAATACCGCCAAGATGGTTAAGCAGATTAACAAGCGTACGTTGTCTTCACGACATTAACCTCGATTCGAGCGCAATTCTGACAATCTGATACAGTCGTCCACTCCTCTCGCAGGAAGAGCCGTGCCGCTCACTACAAGGCTCCCTCTTCCGAGCGTCGCAACATCATGAGCGCCCCTCTCTCCAAGGAGCTCCGTGAGAAGTACAACGTACGATCAGCCGCTTCACAATCTTCTCGCGCGATCAATCACTCACTTTTCGCAACAGGTCCGCAGCATCCCCATCCGCAAGGACGACGAGGTCACCATCGTCCGTGGCTCCAACAAGGGCCGTGAGGGCAAGGTCACCTCCGTCTACCGTCTCAAATATGTCATCCACATCGAGCGTGTCACCCGCGACAAGGCCTCCGGCCAGTCCGTCCCCCTCGGCATCCACCCCTCCAACGTCGTCATCTCCAAGCTCAAGCTCGACAAGGACCGTGAGGACATCCTAGCCCGCTCCAAGGTCGGCCGTGAGCTCAAGGCCAAGACCAAGGTCACCGCTTAAGAATCTCGATTTTCTTTCGCACATGACTTTCGGGGACGACCAACGACAAAACACCACAATGACAAGAAAAGGGAAAAGATGAACATGGGCATATACTCCGGCGTTCGGGACGAACAAACCACCCCTCGCCCCATTCGACGGCAAAAGGGTAGGATGATTTCATGCGTTTCTTTACAGTTGAAAAACAGAAACATCCGAGAATACATTTTATGGTTCTCAATGGCCATTTCACCCGCTATACAAACATTTCTATGTTTTGTTGTGTGACGAAATGCTCCATGGGAGGCGCTTCCCGAAGTCTTGCTTTGCATGCCACTTTCTTTGCTGCTTCCTTCGTGGCACCATGTGAGCTCAGCCTCACGGTGCCATTGAGGAGACGGTCGGAGCAAGGTGTCAGCTCTGTTCTTTGACTTGCCCAAGGGTCGCCGCCGTTCCCATGCATAACTCCGCAGTCGCTCTGTCAAGTAGAGACCCTTGCCATCGTAGTCGTAGAAGACCCGAGCAGAATGTGAAAGGACATGGGAACCGGCATCGTAGTCACCCGCTAGTATATCACCCCGTTGACCACCATACTCATGGTTTTCGAGGTAAAGACTAGCGAATAGCGACCCCAGTAGAGAGGAACTCCAAGTTATCTCCCCTTTACTCTCGCCCGAAGACTTCCAACAAGGGACTGAAATCTCGAGGAACTGGAAATTTGATGGCGAGGCACATTCTCAGTGAGAAACGCTTTGGTTATGCACACATTTGCACACAAGGAAGCCGAAATCTTGATCGGGGCCATATACCTCATCTTTCGTTTAGTTGATCTATGACAATACATATCAATACCTAAGAATTTTTTCCATCGCAGACACCGCATTTTTGATCCATCGAGAAGACGACTTCAACCAGGACACTCTACATCAACGAAACACATTTGTTCTAACTGAGCTTTCGTCAAACACCACAAGTACTGCCAAACAACACTGGGCTGGGCACAAATAATGAGGCGATAATATCTGCCGACGACTGAATTCCTCGAAAGGATGATGCTGATAATGACGATCCCGGACTGTGAACCTGCCATCCGCGACAGGCGAGCACAATGTGCTCATGTTTGCTCTTGAGCTGAAGATATTAATGAAGTTTGATAATGATCGGAAAGTCGGACTGGTGACCGCCGGCTTCTACAGCCAGGGAGAAGCGCTCAGGAAGCGATGTACGAAGAGCTGGTTCGTGCCGTTGCGCTGTTTGGGTTCTCGGGACCCACGGGCGGGAGGTTCTCGCGTTTGCGCTCGACAAGGGTGGAGGCCGCCGAGTTATCAACGCCGTCGAAGGCCTTCCGCATAGCTGCACGGGGTGGAGGGGTGGTTGAGTTCGCGATTGCGGGAGTCAGAGACGCCGTGGCGTAGCCCGAATAATTCGGCAGGACGCCTTGTACTGTTGTCGAGGACACCGTGCCAGGAACCGCGTTGCTACTGGTTTTGCCGTTCTTGAGCATACCTCGCCACATCTCATTGCCGCGGAGTTTAGCTCTGGAAGAAAGGTCAGATGATGCCCTCAAGAGATGGCAATGTCACTTACGAAACCTGACGAGCTTCTCTGCGACCCTTGAATAGCAGATCCTTGTCATCTTCCGCCTCGTCTGACGAGGACTTGTCTGGAAGGGACGGTGTGGATGTGCCATCATGGGCAGTGTTTGCGCCAGAGGATGATCGGTAAACCACACGAGTGACGCATGAGCCAGCACGTTGGTAGCCAGCCACAGATCCGGTTGTATCATCTGTTGCTCGGCTGGAGCGCGCGAACGATTCGGACTGGGTTTGGATGCCAAGGGGGCCCCGGGCAGATCTGGGAGCGGCGTGTTCGAGTGAACGGAACAAGTCAGCTTCGAGCTCAGGCTTTGAGGCGCCGACAAGGCCGGTATTATCCAAGGCCAGTCTCCCGCTGTCGTAACTGGAGCTGCTCTCATTGTTTGTCGACCGTCCTTTGATCGGGGAGGGAGGGTAGAAGTCCTTGCCATCGAACTTCGGCAGACCCTTCTGAAGGTGGCGGGGTGTTTTGCCCCAATACATATGACGAGCTCGGAGCTCGTCCTCTGTCAGTGCCCGCGTGTATGCATAATCAGTATCGCGGGCTCTTCCAGGTTTGAAACCAGCAGGCAGGTAGCCGACGAGGTAGGGCAGTGGCATGTCAGTGTTCACCAAAGTCTTCTTGACCCCGTTCTGCAGCCCAGATTCGAGTTCACGGGTTGATCCAGCACATGGGACATCGATCTCATGATCGATCATCCTGTGGGACCCGCTGCGGCTGTCAACTGTGGTTGATCGGAGCTTTTCGCGTCGTTGCGGCTCGAATGGCGGCGCCAATGCGGCAGTAGCAGGCAAGGTTGCCGAAGCTCCACGGTAACTGATTTGACCCCCTTCTGTGTCAATCGATCTGGCGCTAGCCTTGGAAAATGCCGAAACAGATTTGGTCGAGTTGATCCCCGTCGAGAACGAGGTCTTCTTTTCCGTTCCTCCTCTGCTCCTGATGGAGTGAGCAAGCGATGTGTTTGAGGCATTGCTCAACTTGTACGGATGATGATCAACGCTTCCCTCACTCGCGAACGATGCCTTAGAGGCTGGACGTCCTCGAGACGGCACCGAAGCCATACCCTGCCCCTTGCTGTTTGACTGTTGCGGGTAGTGATTGCTCTCGAATGTGAGCTGGCTCTCAAGGTTGAACTCGAAATGCCGGAGTTGCTTTCTGACCAGGCTTGTCTGATACTGCAAAGCCTTCTCGTCCACTTGGTGCCTGTTGTATAGTAGCTGATCTTCCAGGTACTTGAGTGAAGTACGAAGAACACTAATCTGATTCTTGGTGATCTCGCTTGGACGGATGGAGGACATGGGACTCTGAGCGATGGCAACACTACGAGGGCCGTATGACAGGGGGGCACTTCTGATCGAGCTGTGTGAGCCCTGTGAGGCGACATGGCGAGGTTGGCTGTTGAGCTCAACTGCTGAGTTCATCATCATCGGCGGCTGCAAGCCGTACGCCGCAGATGGATGGTACGGCATGGTGTAGAAAGGCTGGTTTGGGGGCATCACCCACGGGATAGCTGGGCGATAAGTAGCACCTTCATGGAAGGGGCCTGGGATGGGAGCAGCTCTTGAGGAACCTCTGTCGCTTTTCTGACCAACCTCCTCGGGATCGCGAGAACCAGAGGAGAACTCATTGGGTTGAGAATAGGTTCCGGATCCTGGCATGCCTGCGAACCCTGCTCCGAGGGCCATTGCTGGATGCCAAGGCATCATGGGATACGGAGGAGGGCCCGGGGCCATGTGCGGTAAGACAGTAGTTCCATAGCCAGGAAACATGGATGCCATTGGTGCAAATCCCGTTGGGGGCATCGGGAAGCCATCAGTATGGGCTCCACCAATGCTTCTTGCAGACTGCTCATTGGGAAGCGCATCTCCAGATGGCCTTTCAATCGATGATTTGGGTCCTGGCGAGACGGACCCACGCGTGTTTGGCACAATACGGCCTCCAGCAGTAACCCGAACATGGGTAGGCGAGACCACTGCCTTGTAGAATCTTTGGAAACCCTCGTCTTTCTGGGTAACAATATCCGACGGGGCAGAAATTGGCTGGCCATCTGCCTGTTCCGAATCTGTGCGGCCACGGTACCGCCACTCGCCATCTGTGCCGTCGAGTTGGCGGGTCACGGCGTCTTGCGAAGGTCCAACTTCCTGAGCAAGGTGCTGCACGCGGCTGCTATGATCTGTCCGCTGCGGCAGAGGACGAACGCGGATCAAGTCGCCTATCCGAGGCAGGCTTGTCAGTCATCGTTGAGATCGAGCTTAGAAGGGCGTCACAGCTTACCAAGATCCGCGTCTGTTCTGAGGCGCTCGTAGAGCCGCCGGTGCATGCTCTTCTGCAGGCTCCTTTGCCTGACACGGAGGAGTTCCTCCTCTGAGTATCTTTGTGCAGCCATGACAAGAGAAATCCGAAGCCGGGCACTACTTCAGGAGCGAGCTTTCAGCGTCTCACGTATTTGTCTGCTGCGGCTCTTGGTCAGAATCTAGGAGACAGGGTCTCGGTTTGATGTGTGAGACTGCACACATACCAGAAAGTCGCAAGCAAAAGCGATCAGCCACGATTAGACATATGAACTGACCAACTGCCAAGTGACGCGGTAGGAAGAGACAAAAAAGGGAAGATCGAGTTCGTTCTCGAAACAATTGACGCTGTCAGATGAACGGGCTAATCAGAAGCTAGGAGCTCGCAATTCTCGGGTGTTGCTTGGTGATGAGTGAGGTGTGCGGTTTGGGAGAACAACGAAAAGAGCTGAGAGTCGCTCGAGGATAAGGTATCCAGCGGGCAGGGCGCAGGCCGAGGAGACGCGTCCCTTCTACGTGTGTGATTGACTTTGGTTGCAAGAAGCCTGGATAATGGTCCAAGAAGTGCACCTTCTCCTTTGCGAAACGGTGCGTGGCGGAAGGTCAGGGTACGATCAACGACTGCCCAAAGTCGAGGAAGGGGCGCACTGAAGTCGATATCGATGCTGAGTGGACAGCGAGAGCGCAAATGACTCGAAGGTGAGGGCTGGAAGACTGTTCTCAGCTTCACTCGGCGAGAAGCATGGAACATGAAGGTAGTGGGAAGATCAGCAATACCGAGTGATCTTGGCCAGAAGGACTTTTCCGTGGTGCCCGTTTGTTCACGCTGCCTGGCAGCTGGCAGACGGAAGTAGCAGGTGGCCGCAAATTGGCAAGAGGCCGCCGGCCGACAGCACTTGTCGAACAGCTGCCGGCGACGGTCGAAATGGCGAGACCAGCATGTCCCCCGCGCCTTCGCTACCAGGAATCCAAATCAACGCTCGTCGGCTAAGGGACTGTGAAGCAGCAGGCCCGTATACAGCCCTGTCACTCCATAGGAAACGAAGTGGGATACTGGAGTCGAAATCGCGGGATTCTTTGAACTCAGCATTGGTACCGACAAATTTGACACTCCCTTACCATATCGCCCCTTACTACTGCGTGTATCTCTCATAAACTCAAATGTCGACGTTGGACTCGAATAGTCGCACTCCGGGTAGTGGCGCAAATGACGACAAAGAATCGCGTGTATACCGCATCATGTCGCTTGTGTTTGCGGCAAGGGGGGTAGCTGCTCCCATAACTGCGAAAACACTCCGAAGGGCAATCGACGGGGTCAAAGATCAGATCGAAGTGGCCACACTACTATCTTGCTATAGAGAAGCAGAAGTTGATCGCGTTGCAGAGAGGCTGCGGTCTGAGGGCGCGTTCGACTGTCGGGACAAAGCTCGTGAACGATGCCCGCAGCCCTTCTACTTTGTGAGAGAGATCGAGAGACAAAGAGGTAAGGCCAAGAAATGGAGGCGTCGCCAGGCACGGGCGAGGAGCAGAGAACGCCTGAAGGAATACCGGGCTTCGTTGGCGAAGGGAGAGGCAGTTGTGCCATGCACGCCACAAGCTGTGGAAGAAACTGGATCATGTCAGTACTGCAACAAAAAGCCAGTAGCTTGGCTGACATTATTGCAGCACATCAAATAAGCGAGTACCTTCAAAGTGTGCTGCCAGCAAAGGCACCTCAGATCTTACCAGCACAAGAACCTCAGATCTCCCCGGCACAGGAACCTCAGGCCCTACCAGCACAGGTGCCTCTTATTTCACCAGCACGGCTGCCTACAATTTGCCTCCCCCTCGATGCTCAACTGAAAGTCCTCGCTCACCTGCGATGTATACTCCAAGAAATGTTCAGGAAGTTCGCCGACGAGAACTCCCTGCTTGCAGATCCCGACTCTATATGGGGGTCTGGTGACGTGGATGATCTCCGCAAATGGTGGCAGAAGTCCCAAGAAGATGCAAGATCAGACTCACACGACAAGACTGAAGCTATTCGTACACTTGAGCAGCTCAGTCTATCAGTGTCGGGAACACATCTTATCCTGGTGCATAAGGTTGTGGTTCCTGCGCGCACCTTGACTAAGTTCATCACAGATGCCGTCACGATAGCCCGCATGATGGGTGCTGAGCCCTACGCGAGTGTCCTATCCAGGTTTCGAGATTCTGCGAAAGCCATTGCCGACGAGCTCGACATGAGGTGTGATGCCTTGCACTCGATAATGAAACAGCAACTTTCAGAGGCGGAAAGTTCCGCTACATATAGCTCGGTGGTCTCGCAGCGAAGCCAGGTGATCGATGATTACAAGAGACGGATTGAGCAGCAGAGGGAAGCCTCGGCGGAAAGGGTGGGCACCATGTTGTAATTGGCTGATTTGAAGTGTCGGTGAAATGTTTCGATTGCCCAAGACCCATCATTCTGTGTTGGAAATCATGATTTCGCAAAGGCTTGTCACGTTTATATTTGGAGTTGGGACGATATATGATAGCATGGGAGGGAACCTCTACGATCGAGACCACGATGAATGTGAACGGTGGTACATCAGTGGGAACGCCCAGATCACTTCACCATAGTTTATTTAGATCATGCACTTTCCTCAATCTTAGAGCATGGGGATCCATCACGGGTTAGTTTGTTTACGCATGATGTATTTGCGTCTAACCTTAAGGACATGATTCACAGCCTTTCATTCGCTGCTTCACCACGCAATTTAGCAACAACGCTGTCCCTCAGCGAATATGGAAGGAGATTGCATAGCCAATTGGGCAGCAAATGTCATAGCGAATGAACAACAAGCAGAGTAAGGACTACGACAGCGACTATAGTAGAAATGGCCTGGCTACCAAAGCCTCTTACAATCCACTTGGTTAAAGTGTAAATAGTACTACTCAACCACAAATAGAACCTCATCTGATCGATATCGAGAAACAACTGGGCAGTCTCAGTCGCATCATCAGCGGAACATGTGTTCTACAAAAGCTCCGAAGGGACCACATCGCAAAGGCCTTGGAGGCTGACCAACCAACGGAAACCATTTGGGCACATTTTCACAATCTCAATCTTCACGGATCACCTCAAGATCTTCTTGTCCTCTTCCAATCGCTGCATCTCACGCTCCAGTTCCACCCGTCGTCGTTTCAGGCCCGCCTCTTCACCGGCCATGTCCTCAAGCTGCTCTTTCGTTAGACCAGCAACGAAAGCTGGAGAGAAGAAGGTTAGGGGTGACTCTTTCCCGGTAACGAGAAAGTTGTCTGCGACTTGCATTCGCATGTTGTCAACGAACCGATCCAATGCGACCTCGTAATATGAGCGCGAGATGTCCTGGATATCTTGGACGCGTCGATCGGCACTGCTGACGGCGTCAGGCGAGGTGAGAACTTCGACTAAGGCGTTGCAGTTGTTGCAATCGCGGAACTTCGCGGCCTTCTCCTCGGCATCTGTGTGGGTACGTTTCGCACGTATAAGTTGAATGTCAGCATTGTGCTGCAACCGAAAACCGCCCAAATCTTTCAATCGAGCTTTTGCGGGAAGAGAAAAGATCAACAACCGCCGCCTCAATGGAGCACGCAGCGTAAAGAAGAAGGAAGCCGTGTCTCACCTTTCTGCCAGGCCCTTCTCGAATCTTTTACTGTATGTTGCTGGGACGCCTTGTAGCTCCTGCTCAAGCAAAAATGCAGTGTGCTGTAGAGCTGACTCGTACGTTTTAGTAAAGAAGTCGAGGCAGAGGCCTTTGATTGCATCGCAGACTCTACGGTTGCCCAAGGCAGTAAACTCGACCAGCTCATTCACAAAGCGATAGACCAGAGTTACAATGTCAGCAACATAGCCACCGGCCAGCAGATCCCATCGAGACGCTTGACGATGCATCGTGGTTGACAGAAGGCCTGAGGGAAGGGTACCGAGCTCAAAGCCCTTGTGATCATCGTACACATTCTTGAGCCACTCGGTAACTCCCCGTGCTTTCGGCCGGTCAACCTTCTGGGGCCCTGGCAACATGCCCTCGATACCAGGGTGTGCCTCCACTTGACGAGAGGAAATTCGCGAGGATGTTGCTGCGAGCTCGTCAAGCTCGAATGGGTATTCAGACTGCTCTGAAGCTTCGTCAAACTCGATCTCGTGGCCTGAAGTTGCCATCTGATCAGCGAAATCTTGGCCTCGAGCTGTCACGGCTGTCGCCAGACGCAACAGCTTGTCCTCGTCAAAGAATCTGCTGCGGCTGTATCCGGCTCGGAGACCCATGGAGACGATGCTTTGGAACTCGATAGCAATCTCAGTGACGAACCGCCGCTGTTCCGTCTCACTCTGTCTTCTCGGTCCCAGTGCGGAATACTGCTTCTTGGCCTGGCGTAATTTCTCTGACAGATCAGCTTTCACCTGAGTCGTTGGTCAGCATCGACTCAGTGGACCACGTTCGATAGTAGTTCTGAGCACATACTCGGGGAAATTCTCGACGTATATGGCCGGCCAAGATGTCCTGGAGGCGAGACTTGAGAGCCGAGAATCCGACATTGTCTGTCGACAAGGTATTCCACGGCGCCTCCATTTCGAAGAAGTTGGCCTCAACTTGTGATCGAGACTTTGACTTGCTTTCGAGAGTGGCCTGGCCTGGATTCCGAAGGACATGCCATCCCAGCTTGAGTTTGTGGTTCTTACCCTCGACGAGATTGACCACTGCACGCACCCTCTGCGCCGCGATCCACCAAATCTGGTTTGGTGAGGATGCCGAAGGTTCGATCGCCTTCAGGGTCGAGATCCTGTGCCTTTTCGATTATATCCTGATTCGCAATGTCCACATTGCAAGGAATGACAGTGAGCATGACGGAGCGAGGATTCGCCATGTACCCATGCACCATGTTGTCCACGAGAGCGATGTCGTCCTTGGTTGTCACGCCGTCTGTTGTGCGACGGAAAGTGCCAGGGACATCGATGATGCTGAAGTGCTCCTGGGTTGGTCCCGTGATCTCGATGACAAACACGTCTTTTGAGAAGGCACGAGAGGTGCCTCCCTCTGCCTTGCCAAGACCCATGGCTTCAGCAGCCTAGATGAGGATCAGTTACTATTCTACGAGCGCCCTGTAGCATCCACGTACCTCGGTCATGATGCCTACGAAGTATGCGGCATCGAAGTCTGTACTTGCCTCTCTGGACCATTCTTGCATTCGTCGCTGGTGGTCAGACGAGCTGTCTTGAGACGGGATGATAGAGACCTTCGTGACAGACGTTGGAGCACGTCGGAACATGATCTGCGTCGCAAACCGAGTGCAGAGACCGCTGTCTCGGAAAGGGCAAATCGGTCAAGGCGGCGAGAACAGAACTTTTGCCGCTAGACTGATTACCAACGACAACGAGTTGAGGCAGGTCGACATAGGAACCTGTGTTGCATGCGAACAGCTTGTCGATCTTCTCGAGCAAGCCTGAGTCGACGAGGCCGAACTTGCTTTCGGACTCGGCCATGCTCACGGTCTTGGCAGCGCTCTGAAATGGTCTGATGATTTCCATCAAGTGATGGCTGAGAAGAGATGGTGAGACACACAAATAGAGAAGAGATGAAGGCGACGGCGTGCGACCTATGCCTCACCAGAGGCATCGTTCACTCGAACTACAGATTCACCCAGAAAGTGTCAGAAAGTGTCGGAATTGTTCAGTAGAGGCAAACGAACTGCTCAGATGACGTATGAACCTTCACCGCTCACCATTGTCTTTGCTCTTCACTGTATCCTGCCGAGATCAAAGCTTTCTGTCGGCGGTTGAGGTAGGAAGGTGCGATGAATGTGGAAACCGAGTCGTGCAATCGGCTAAGAGCAGGCGCCAGCGTACGTGCCTTCTAGTTCTCAGCGTGAGCATTCACAAAGATCTGACGGCAGGCAGAGGAGGGTGAAATCGAATTTAACATTCACTCTGGGACAGCTGACGCACACTTTCGTCGCTGCTCGGGCCGCTGCGCTCAGCCGCTCACACGAGCTTGCCTCAGCGAGTTCCCCTGCACCATTTCTTCAATTTCCGCAGAATATGCGACAGCTGCCACATCTCCGAAGTAGCATAACAGGAAGCTGAGCTCTCGAGGTGTTGATATAGAGCACTCAGGACCACGAATGTGTCATCACACTGCATACAACGATATGGCCAGTTTGAGTCGGGGTCGTAGTACAGGTGGGATCCCGGGGTGCGGTGAACCATGTGGTCAACGAGCCACTCATCTACGCCCCGTGTGCATTGTCCAGACTCCAAGTGCAGGACTAGGGACGATGCGAGGCGGAAGTCTCTCGAGCAAATGAAGCATTCGTACGGTTCCTTCCGGTGGACTGCTGCAAAGTGCTGGAGGTACTATCAGCCACGATCCTTATGCGAACAGTCGGCCATGTGTGCGCTTACCTGGTCTCTAGCTTTGGAGTCACCGAAGAACTTGCCGCATTCGAGACACTTTGAATGTTCGTCGTAGTCATGATCGGCGAAGGCCTGCGAATCAATGAAGTCGAGGTCACACACGTTGCACCACTTATGTTCGTCAAACCGATGGTCTTCCAACAGTACCTCGTCATCGAAGTAGTCATCGCAAGTCGGGCACGCGAAATGATTCAGGGCTGTCTTGATGTGTCGATCCAAAGCTTGTTCTGATTCGAACGTGCGGTTACAAAGGCCACAAGCATTATAGACATCGTCGTGCCAGGCCAGGCGGGGCTGGGAGTCGTTGGACTGGGGCAGATGAGTCCAGCACAATGTGGCTCTTATGTGCTGCTCCAGACCAGCTTCAGATTTGCAGACTCGTCCACAAACGGAACATTCGAATCGGGACTCGTGGGAGATGTGTTGCTGCGGAACTCTGTAGGACACATGGCGCTCTGGTGAAGGTTCTCGATACTGCCTATGTACGGTAGCGTCATGAAGATGCTGTTGGAGATCCTCGTACTTGGCGAAGCGGATGTTGCAGGTATCGCATTCTCGATGGCGAACAGCGTTGAGTACATGCTGAGCGAGTGCTGCTTGAGAGTTGAAGGACCTGTCGCATAGGTTGCAGAACAGAGACCGTCTGTCTCTGTCTCTGTCTCTGTTGGCGAGGACGAGTGCCATTGTGAGCTACACGAGTATCCGCAAAAGTTGCAAGATGGATACCGTGCGTGTGTGAGCTGGTCTTGCTGAGTGAAGGTAGAAACTGCCCACGTCTTTTCATGTTGACTCGCGAATCGTCATGGGGGAGAGAGGAGTGTGTCGGCGGTCGATGACGCCGGCCGTTGACGGCTGCCATGACGGCCATTCCCGAGGCAACGGACTGCTGAAGTCGCGCTTCATGAGACTCAGAGGTCTGATGAATCGTACAGATCATTTGTCCAGAATTGAACGTTACCTACGTCAGATGGAAAGCATTACAAAGCACACTCGGCCGGACGATCAGCCGACATATCTCAATCTCAGTCGAGAACCTCACCGAGTCGATACGATACAACCCTAATTCCCCCCATCCATACGTCCTGCATGCCCCTACGTCTTGACATAGATATAGTGCAGTACTTTGCACAACGGCCAGGTCTCTATATCCTCAGAGCAAGCCCTACTCTCAGAATGCTGCAACAGCGCACTCATCTTGGAGAAAGACGTGCGACAGGTCGGACAGAAGTACTTGAACCAAGCATCCTTGCTCGTCGCGTAGTGCTTCTTCTGGTAGCAGCGAAAGGCCAGGTTGTCGATTTCGTCGATGTTCATGCCGGAGCAACAGGAGCGCTGCTCCAGGAGCATCATGGCGGAAACGCAGTCGAAGGTTCTCTCGCATCCGGAGCTGAGACCGTAGCATTGAACGTCTCCGGCGCTGTGGATGCGTTTGTGCTGAGTAACCCCCGTCAGTAAGATTTTGAGCTTGAGAAGCGACGGAAACTCACGTTTCTCAGGTTCGACTCGGAGTCGAAGAAGCGGCCACACTCGTCGCATCGGTTGTGCTCTTCGACCTCATGATCAAAAAGAGTCTCGTAGTATCTGAGCTCGTACTCGAGATCCCGCCTGCATTCCGTGCAGTAAGAGTGCTCTTCGCGACGATGATTGAGCAGCTCCTCGCTCGTTTCGAAATCTGTATCGCATGTAGGACAGATCCAATGCATGGGCGAATCGCGTATGTGCTGCTCATGGGCAGCCCACGACCCGAAGGCACGATTGCAGCGAAAGCAATCAGACATGTTGGCTGGTTCCAGAGCACCGCTCGGCGATGCTCAGCGTTCCAATTATTAGAACGTGATGGGAGGTATTCCCGTCTGGGACAAGACAGGTCGCGACATGCAGGATTGACAGGCGTCTCAGCCTTTGCCAGTTGAGACCATCAAATGCCTCTTCTCGCTACACGCCGTGAAAAAAAACTCTACGCAGCCCGTTTGCGCACGTTTACAAGATGGAAGAAATGTCACACAAACTCGTGCGATGGATAGCAAACCACGGCTGTGGCTGGCCTCAGCTGCACCTGATTTTAACTTCCGTCTCAGCTTCCCATCACCCCCATCCCTGCAAGTGTGATGCCGTGGGCCGTGCGCAACACCCCGGAATCCCGGGAATCGGAACACGATGCTTGGACCAGGGATGGGCTCGGATATACGGTGCCTTAGTGTGACCTAGCACGACAGGTAGCTTACATGGCATACATGTCAGTTATGCTGTCATTAAATCGCAGGTATTGTAGCAACAGTTGAGGGGTAGCAAATACCGTAATTGGTGTTAGAGTGTCTAAGCCTTAACACGCCCGATAGGTATGCGACGATTCGCTTCCTGCGCGGTCCTCAACGCCGCGGTAGTGATTGATAAAACGCCAAAACCAACATAGACTTTTGGTGCTTACAGAAGCTGCGATATGTCGAAATAATTTTCGTCCTTCTAGAGTCTGAGCGTTTATCTCCAAGGCAAGGGTAAGCTCGAGGGTGTTGGTGCGGCAAGTTAAGGTAAGCTAGAGCCTGCCAGATGCCAAGCTATCAGTGCTACTCGGGTAGCTTGGCATTTTAACCACGTTCAAGCAACGTCGCTTCACAATGAGATTGTTGGTTGATTTGCATTCATTCGACCCTTAAAAAACGAACATATCTTTATCGCCACTATCAAATCAGATGTCGGTAAGTAAAATAATGCTCGAAATGATATAGCGGCTCCGAGTTCACCGGTCGCGAATCTCCATCTAAGGTGCAACCCTTTTACATTAACAACTCCATCTACAGTGCGCCGAGAAATGTGCCAACGAAAAGAAACAAGCCCAAACACCGTCCCAAACCTTTACCAATCCGGCTCTTCACCTTCAAGCTGGCTATCGTCAGTCTCGATGGGTTCAATATCCAATACAAAATCAAGCTGCTCCCCAGCTTCAGCTCTGTTCAGAGATCCCTTGATCGTATCTCCAAACTTCTTCTTCATGGCCTCAAAGTCCGCATGCGCTTGTTTCCCATGCATCACTGTACACAGGCGACGGACGAGCGTCTGTTGCAACCGGAAGCGGAACCCGCAGAAGTCATCGATGGGCACCTCCTTCGTCAATTGAATCAAGGACATTTTGCGAAGGCCGCCTTCGGGTGTCCATTCTTGAAAAATGTGTGGTTTGCCAGGGTCCATGATGATTCGGTAGGTAACGTTGAAGACTGGCTTGGGTTTTGTCCTGTCTTCTTGCTGGGCAGGTGGTGTTGATGGACGTGGCGGTAATGCAACCTGTGGAGGTATCTCCGTGGCACGAGGCGCCGTAGGTGGTGGTGGTGGTGATGCAGCTTTGGGGGTTGTCTCTTGGTCAAAAGATGCCGAAGGCGACGACTTGGCCACATGTCCAGGCTCATGTACCTCGACAGGATCCGATTGTGCAGGCAACGTGATGGGCAGCGTCATATCAGGGATGGGTACAGCTGGCTTGGTATGCAATGGTATTCCAGTGATGACCTCAATCGGAGGGACTGATTGCGGAGATGACCTGAATATATCTTCCATTGTTGAAGCGGCAGATCGTGCTCGTGTCGGTGTTACAGCATAAGCGCTTGCCATCTCTACAGGAGACGGCATCATCTCCGGCTCACCTATTGGCGAGAGATGAAAGGCAGCCTCTTCAAAAGCACTTGGTGGTGATGAATCAGGCATACCCACAGACTCGCGGACGCTTGAAAGCGGCTGCGGCGGTCTCGAAGGCATGCATGACGGCCTTGCGGGTCCACACTCGTCTTCAAGGTCCTGAGGTTTGTTTAGTCGTGGTGCAGGACTCTTGAGACCCATGAGGCAGGGTCGAGGAACCTTGAGTCTTACAAGCAGCCTCTGCGCAGACGACCTTGTGTCTTCGCTGGGCTCGGGAGAGGCACTCTCTGCAGAGTCACCTGGTGACGATGACGAAGAAGGTGATAGCTCTGGAGACTTTGTTGCAGCAGCATAGGCCTCTGGGGTGGTGTATTGTCGTTGTTGATACTTGGTTGAGTCTCTGAGACTTCTTGCGCACTCACTGCCGGGAGACTTGTGTGGTGACGGTTGCCCGAAGTCGGTCTTGTGTTTCTTCGCGCCGTGATCACGGTCTAGCCCGTCTTCTGCTTGCCGCTTTGGATGAGTTGTAGAGGCTGGATTGTTTGCGTGCTGGTCTCTCTGATCAATACAAAGTCAGTGAATACCCTGTCAAATGCGTAAAGGGGGCTATGTGTGGATGCTTACTGTTGAAGAAGGCGATTGATGATGAACGCGCGTCTGACCAGGGAGTGACTTTCCACTTGTCGTACCACGAGTCTTTCCTTCGAGATTCGTTGCATTTTCCCGCTCGAGATCGATAGACGAGGAGATAGAGCTGCCGACAGAGAAACGCTGAGGTGCGTAAGAGCCTTGTCTGTCGAGGGGTCCTCCGGTGCTGGCGCTGGTGCTGGGCCCTTGATGCCCCTTTTCACTCTTCTTTGATGTTGTCCTGGGTATGTCCGACACGACGACATCGTCTTGTGTTGCTTTCCTAGCCATGGCTTTGTGTTTCTCGTTGCGGTAGCCAGCATCATTCAATCGCCAAAGAAGATGTCTAACTTGGTGGCGTATACTGCAAATAATAATCAATGATTGGTCCCTCACGACCCTCACATTTTGGGGCAACCTACAAGATGCGATCTTTGGAGTACTGTAGAGAGCTGTAATAGGGCTGACTCGGGTCGTCTGGCCACCATTTGGGACCGCCGCGTTCGAGTTCGAGGTATGCGTCGGTCATCTCATCGAGCCCTCGCTGGTGATCACTCGAATTCCACTCAAAGAACGTTTTACCGGGAACACCGTTTGAGTCACGAAATTCTCGTCGAAAGCGCCGTAGATCTTCGATGAAACTCAGACCCTCGCCGTGAGATCGGTTGTCCGGGCCGTAGTTGAGTTTGTTACGAAGCATTTTGCCCTTTGGGATATGGGCCTTGAGTTTCGGTGACCACATGTTAAGAGGTTGGCAGCCACCGTAGGATTTTGCTGAGGATCTTCCAGTGCAAGAAGAGAGAGGAAAATATGTTGGAAACGCGTTTTGGGGCAGGAGGTGGGAAGGCCGCAGTACCTGCTCTAACTTGCACTTTCAAGTGCTGTTGGGTCGCAGGCTTGGCGTGGAATACGACCCTCGACCTAGGCCACAGTTGAGGTCCACAGAGTAAGCCTCTCCTGATCCCCCCTGATTAGTCTTTGGGCCTTTGATCACACATTCATTCTTCCTGCTAGTAATCCCTGACGCCATGGAAGGTCGCAGATTCTTTCCCCGAACCTCGCTGTGCCCGTGAGTGTGGACGCTCAGACACCTATGCGCTGGCAGGCCGCCCCTTTTTCTGAGGCCTCCAGGAACAAAACTCTCCATCGTCTGGACATCTCCTGCCAGTTAGATTCCTCGGACCAACTTCTTCCTGCAACTCGAATTTGCCTCCGTGCGAGTGCTCGACGACGTATCCAAAGCGTAGGACAAGATGCCTCCTCGAACCACAGACACAGGTAATACACTCAATAACGCACGAATCACGTCGTACAGTGCATTTATCGGTAAGTGAATGGATTTAGGAGCAAACAGCATGTATATTGATGCATTTCGGGTCCACAAGCTAACGGTGCACCTAACACAGCACAGACAACGTCCCCCAACGATACCTCTCGACCCTTCACACCCGAGACTGAATGAACAAAAGCGCGTTGCTAATATTTCTATGTCTAATCCCAGGTGCTCCCAGACGATCGGGCCGACTGGCTGCTCGAGCTCAAGGCCAGCAGCAGCGACTGCCAGAAGATGTCAACTTCTACTGCGGGCCGGACAAGAAGATATATATCTGGTCCAAGAACTGTTCAGCGAAAATCACAAAGGTCTGAAGCCTCGAAATGCGCATGCGCTGTCGCTCAAAGAAGAAGGTACTGATTGTCTGGTCTATAACTGTAGCAATCTACAATTATCACACCCGTGCCGTCGCCATGAACGCCCTTGGGGTTAGGGTTGTGCGTGGCGCAGCCACCGAAGCGCCCAAGTGGACTCATAAGTGCATCGCTTGCATGCATGCACTGTGCTCAGTGGCTGAGCTCTTCCTTCGGCGCCTAAAGTGGATCGCTCACGGTTTCCAAGAGTCAAAAGCGAGAGCAACGACGGGACGCCTGGGGCGGGTAACTGGCATGAATCACTTCCATTCTCTATACACGGATTTACAGAACGAAAGCGGGTCACGATATGTTAAAAAAGACAAAAAGAGGGATAAATAAATAGACGCCTGATGAACGGGCAAATGGACGATTTGATGGGATATGGGATATGGGGCCCCACTTGTAATTAGATGCTTTTAAACAGAAAACATTGCTTTGTCACTGCAACTGCCCAGGTCGACTTGTCAATCCGCTCACGAATTATCATGACGCTAAGAACACGCATGGCTCGTTTCTCTTGGAGGATTATATGCCTGTCTTTCAAAGATGCACGGTTGTCATCATTCAGCTGCTAAGTGGCTAGCGGCTGACCTGACATACAGTCTTATGCTTAGTGCATTTACAAGTGTTGAAACTACCCTGCAGCTACATATCTTCCCTAAGTTTCTACGCCTTTCGTCTGACAACTTCACTCACACGCAACTGCACCTTATCACTCGCGATGGACAACTCAAAGGATCACGAATGGACATACCTCGCGTTCCATCATGATGGCGACCTCCATGAGCTATCAACAACGGTGACTTCAGTACGACCCTGGGCTGAGGTGGAAGAGGCGAGTCAGCAACTTTTCAAGACCACGGAGTCAGCAGACAAGCCTCTGCATGTGGTGTGCACGAAAGCGACAGTATTCCACCCTCAAGGCGGCGGTCAGCCTTCTGACGAGGGCGAGATGACCTCGGAAGACGGATCCGTGAAGTTCACTGTCACAGCTGTCCGCACCGACGTCGTTACACCCGGTCAGGTTCTTCATCTCGGGCACTTCACCACCCCAGCACATTTCACACCAAACACAACCATTCTTCAATCTCTCGACGTCCAGAAACGCCTGCTTTACTCTCGCCTTCACACAGCCGGTCACGTCCTCGGCTCCGCCGTGCGCCACCTCCTCGAGTCCGAAGTCACCGACTTTGACGAGCTCAAAGCGTCGCACTTCCCCACCAGCGCATCGTGCGAGTTCCGCGGCGTCATTGAGGGGAAATGGAAAGATCCGATTCAGAGTCGAGTGGATGAGTATGTTGAGAAAGACATGCCTGTTGAGATTGAGTGGTGGACGGAGCAAGATTTCAAGGACAATGGGATGGAGAGGTTAACGCCTGACAAGGGATTCCTGGCACCTGGTGAGGATAAGTTCAGGGTTGTGAGGATCAAGGGCGCCGAGGTGTATCCTTGTGGAGGGACGCACGTGCACGGTACCAAGGGGTGTGGCAAGACGACTGTGAAAAAGATTTCGAGGAGTAAGGGGATCAGCAAGGTGTCATACACTGTAGATGGAGCATAGACAAAGATGAGTAGATTAGACATACAGTATAGAAGACATAGAAACATGTTATGGATAGAGTCAATGCACCCAAACCTACCGAGGCTTGGACCCTCTTTTCGCTCAAAACTTGCCCCCATCAGCCATCATGACATCGGATATGACACAACTCCCATTCTTGAAACAAGCGGAAGCCTATGGATTGTTTAATGCTGATGAACATCGTTCATTTTATTCGACCGGCGCAGAGTATCATGATTCCCGGGGTGTCGGCCTCATCGGCCCCGGCCCCGGCCTATTTGCACATGCGGCCACGTCCCTCGGCAAACTCCGCCCCCATCCGGCCTCCAGGATCCACTCCAGCTTCCTCAGCCCCGGGTCCCCCGCGTTTGTTCTAGAGCTCTCTTCCATATCCCTCACTGATACTCTTTCACATAAACATCATCTCACATTGATACAAGTCAATTGCTTCAGTACAGCAATATTGATCACTTTCGAACATAACCAGAGCGTCATCTAACCCAATCCGTCGAAATGGCTCCTCTTACACCAACCTGGACTCAACCGTCCCACCCCTCCATCCAAGAGGTTCAACACGCGACTGATGGTTCATTCTCGACTCGCTCAATCTCAAAGGTCACCCTACCGCCTTTTGCCGTGTACGCGAAGCTGGCCTTCCCTCCGTGCACTGAGGCTACTGAGCCCACATATGCCACCGTCCAGATGGGCAAGGACAGGCACTTGAACTTGAACAGCGACCTGCTGTATATCAACCATTCTTGCGAGCCTTCGCTTGTAAGTCTCTCTCATCAGAATCTACGGAAATGATGGGCCATGATTGAGCAAGACACGTACTAATGAGAGCTAGATCTTCGACATGAGCAGCTTCAACGTTCTCGTCGGTCCCAAGGGCATCAAAGCCGGAGATGAACTCACCGTAAGCTCAGCTCGTTCCAACTCATCTCATCTCAAATCTCTTATGATACTAACTCACACATCACAGTTCTTCTACCCCTCCACAGAATGGTCCATGGCCCAACCATTCCCCTGCAACTGCTCAACCCCGTCCTGCCGCGGCACAATCTCCGGCGCAAAGGACATGTCCCCCAAGTCCCTCGAAGGTCTCTGGCTCAGCGCCCACATCCGTCACCTCCTTGAGGAGCGTGATGCTAAGGAAGCTGCTGACGCTTCCTCTTCTGCGGCTGGAGGGTTGAAGAAGGTCAATGGGGTGTCGCCCAAGGATGGCGTTACGTCTCGTGAACTGAGTGGTGAGATGGGTGGCGATACTGTTCGTGTTTAAACGGGTGGTGGGCGAGGGAGGTGGGGAGGGCGGCATCAACTGATCGTCGGGGGCATTTGCTTTGATCGAACTTGATAGAAAAGTATTGGGAATTCAACATCCCATCGAGAGATTGTTTATAGAACTGCTAAGAAAAGGCCGTCTAATCATGCGCCTCAATCACACCAAACGCCAGCCAAATTGTGAAAAAGGAAAAAAAGTACTACTTGTACATTGCCAGTCAAATCTCGATCATCACCACTCCTCCGTGTCCTCCCCGGTGTCCGCACCTTCCTTCAGATCAGACCACCTGTTCCACGCACTTCTTCCATCCTCACTTCCAGCTCCCCCAGCGAACTTCTTTTCCTCCTTCTCCCACTGCAACCTCTCCACCAACCGCCTCGCGAGGAACGCCTTGGCAAAGTGCCAAGCCTCGGCGTCAGCCATGCTCCACGCCTCCATCGACGCACGCGTCTTGGTCTGCTGTGATGACTTCTTCATTGCGACGACTTCACGCGCAGACTCGATGTAACGCCGTTCGCGGGCGTGCACTTCCGCTTCCTCGACGGAGGAGGCGTGCGTCTTGTCATTGTCGTCCTTTCCGCTTACATCTGGGAGGGCGAAACCGAAACGCCATGCAAGATCGGTCGGGGTGTCGATCTCGGCTTGGAGCCAAAGGGCGTGTGCGGCGGCGTACTCTCCAGCGACAGCTTCCTTGAAGCTGAGGACACGAGCGGCAGCGGAAACTTTGTCGCCAAGGGTGTTCTTAGTAACGGCGGTGAGCCAAGGGTCGCGTGGTGCTTCGCGGCGAATGAAACCGACATCGATATCCTCCTTCATGTTGACCAGGACTGCAAAGGTCCAAGGATGCGGGACCGTGCCAATCGTGAAAACGCTGGACTTGTTGGCGTAAGCATCCGTGTTCTTGATCTTAAGCCCTGACTTTTCACCCTCGCAAGGCGTGCACTGTTTGATGTTCGGGGGACACTTATCCCTCTTGGGAGTCTGGGGACATGCGACAAGTGCGTTGGCGTAACCGTAGGCTTCCTGCACCATTGGCCAGGTGTGCTCAGGGTGCGGCCTCAGAACCTCAATACCATCCTTGTAGATGCCCTGCCAGGTTGTGTGCAAGTGCGCATTGATGACGAGGACCAGATCCTGCATGTTCTTGGCCTTGTCCTGCTCCTCTCGCTTCTCTTCCTTGGTCGAGTTCGTGGCTGATGCTGCTGGTAGTGTTCCCAGGCCGTATGAAGCCCTGACCTTCGGGCTGTAGTAGGAAAGGGCGGAAGAGTCCGCGGCGTCGATGAGTTGAGACTTGATCGTCTCGAGGACAGTCTTGACTCCATCTTTCTCGATTCCTTCCTTGTTCATAACCGACTTCAGGGTTTTGCGAATATCCTCTGCCTTGCCGCCAAGGAGTCCGTTGTCCAGTCCCTTCCATCTCGTCAAACGCGCAAATTTCCCACGGCGCATGGCGACGAGCGTGTCGTCCTCCATTCTTCCCATGGGAAAGGTTGTGCACTGCGACAAGAGGCCGCCTTCAAGCGTCTCCCAAGCCATCCACCTCATCATGTCGGCCTTGATCTCCTTGCCCAGCTTCATCATCTGGACCTCCTGGTAGAACGAGCTGCCCATCGCCTCGGCCGGTCCAATAATAATAGGAGTGAAGCCCTGTGCCCACCATGCTCTTCTCCAGGTCAAGAGCAATTCGCTTTCCGCATCCTTCTCAGGGCGAGGCTTTTGCACATCAGCATCGTAGTAGCAGAAAATCGGAGGTCTTTCAGGCAAAGGAGGCAGCAAAATCCTATCATCATCCTTGGACAAGAACGACGAGAACGGCACGCTCAACCACTTATAATCCGACCACCACGACGAGTCCTTGTATTCATCGTTCTCCTGGCGGTGAGGTGGCGGATGAGCCTTCACCCTCCACGGGTTGTATTTGCTCTTCGTGATCTTATCGGGGAGCTGGAGCTTCGGCACAGACGGGAGCTTCTCCTCGATCTGCGCAAGGCTGGCCGGCACAGGGACCCTACTCGAGACGCTGGAGAGGGAGACGAGGGCGAGCAGCGACAGGGCGAAAAGCGCGATGGTAATTCGTCGGGTCGTGATCCTGGGCATCGGTCGCCCAAAGACCATGTATTGCTTCGGCATCGTGAAAGTTTCTTCGATCGTGTTATAAAGGAGTGACAAGGTTTCCGGAAGCGAAGCTTAAAAAGAAGGTTGTTGCGTTCCTGATCGCCCGGTTCGATGGGACGTTTGATCTGCGCGCGCGTCGAATTGAATTTCTGATAGAGGGGCGGACGCGTATGTGGGACCGCGAAAGGGGGAATATTGGAAGCGAGAAGCAAACGAGAACTCGAAGCTGAACAAGCTTGGGACAGATCTGAAGCGAAGCGATCAGCCTGTCATGATCAAGGGCCAGAACGAGAGACAACAGGCCAAGGATGCGCTCCTTCGATGAACAATGCTAGAGGAAATGAGCGAAAGAATTTGGGGACGAGGCGTAGTCGAGATGGAAGAAGGGGTCGGACCCTCTACGGATCCAGCACCCGGGGCAGTGGTGGGTTGCACTAACAAGGAGGGTGATGCTGTTTGTGCGGTACGTTACCCAAAGTGGCCTAAAGCAAGATTCCAGAGACGCTAACCCCAAATCGGCCATACTCTCCATGAGGTTTTCTGTAAGTTAAGTTGCTGTCTTCTTTTGCAGGCTACTATATAAGCGCTCAAGTCACTCTCTCATTTGTAATCCCGTTACTCTCATGGTTGCTCTTATGGACGGTGGCTGCCTAGAAATGGTATTCTTGTATGTAGACAAAGCTAGCCAATGAATGAAGAAAAATGGCTCTGGCTCGTCATTCCGGGTAACTTCGCATAATCACTAAATAACGGGGCAGTGCGATGTCGTCGAACCCCTGAATGTTGAGATACCCCTGGGATTGAAGTTGCTGCTAGCTACGGTACCTTATCGTGTCTTCTCGACATAATTGCGAGACATCATAACGTTTTGCCATCACCAAGATCACTCTCCTGAATGCTTACACCCATGCCTGCATATCTCAAAGTAGCCTTCCATGCAATGCCGAGCGTTCCTCAATCGCTCGAAAGTGACCTTGCCTGTTGCCCAATCATCTTCCGACTTCGAAGCAGAATCTAACGTGGCGGTTCCTGCAGCTAATAGCAAACAGCAGACAGCAAACGCATGGCACCTTCGTATCCGTTGACCTCACTCTTCACTCTTCACCCTGTTCATCGAAAGCAAAAAACGCCCAGTCTTGTGGTCCGTCGTCGTTCATGATCATTCGTGCAACTTCAACCATGGCTCACATCGCCAACATGTCTCGGAACCCAGGTGGAACTTGCCATCCATGCGTTCTCGCCGCTCTCTCGTATGCATCCACAGCTTCGTGGATCGAGTAGCTACTGTTCCTCGTGTTATTCGACAGCCTTGCTGGTCGC
This sequence comes from Sarocladiaceae sp. CBMAI 1973, assembly GCA_021347865.1. Classification (NCBI taxonomy): domain Eukaryota; kingdom Fungi; phylum Ascomycota; class Sordariomycetes; order Hypocreales; family Sarocladiaceae; species Sarocladiaceae sp. CBMAI 1973. Next base: position 27,807 of record WNLN01000224.1, read on the forward strand.
TGGGTGTCGCTCATTCCGCCCCACACCGCTATGAAGACTTGTTCAAGAGACAGAATCGGCAGCCACCCAGAATTCGTCAGTAATTCTGAACAAATTGCTCCGCCTTCTGTGACGTGACCACCGCCTCCTTGGCGGAATGGCAGGAAGGTCGGGCGAATCACCCTTACAAAAGGCGGTGCGTTAGGGTATGTGCTGCCGAAGCGTACCTCAAGAACTACGCTTTGTAGCCTGTCAGGATTAGCGAATTGACCTGTTAGAGGGCCAACAGCAGGAGAACATTACCTTGCTTTCTTCATGTCGTTGGCTAGTGGAAGGCTCTCGGGGAAGCTGTGCATTTCCACGATCCACTGGAAAAGGTTGTCCATCTTATCGAAGTCGACATACCAACCCAGCTGAGCTAATGGTGTATTTGTCTGAGTTGCTTGCAGCTCCTTGACATTGCGGCTGAGATTCTTCAGAGCTGCGAGTGACGATGCTCCCCATGCTGGCTCTGGCAAGATGGGAAGAGTCGCCCGGTCCACAGAACCCGGCACAAAGGCCATTCTTCCCAACGCAACGTGATCTGTTCCCACGTTACTGATGACTTTTTTGCTTCCTTCGTCTACTTTTTTCCTTGGCCGACCGGCCGGTGAGGCAGAACCTTCACGACGTCGTTTGCCTCGGCCCGAGCGGGTTGCTTCGATGTCATCCGAAATACCACAAGAGGCAAGCGCCTTACTTATGGCATCCTCGTTGATGACTCGACGCGGGCTAGATTGCTTGCGTGGTGCCTCATCCTTCGGCGCAATCTGTGGAAGGTCCAACTGCACAGTACCACATCGTAGATGCCAGGTTTTGTCTTGTGTGATGTGGCGCTGGCTTCCTGAACATACCAAGCTGGGCAACGGCTGTTCCCGGGCTTGGGTGTTTGGTGCTACCCTGACCAAAAGGTAGCGACACTGGATCCAATCTTTCTTATTAACCACGAAATACGGATTAGTACAGACGAACTTCGGGGTGTCGTTGACTAATTCGCAAATACTCAAAGCCTGCGTTGGGGAGAGCACAGATTGTTCCCAGCATTTCACAGGAGTCCACTAGAACACAATTAGCAACCTTCATTGTCGAGAGAACTGGAGAGCTGACCTGCACAAGATCCACGGCCGCACATGCGTAACTTTGACTGACTTGCATGTCGGGACTCAAGTAGACGCCGTTTCCCTGCGATCGCCCGTTGGTGATCTGGTCGAAGTTGAGCCCCTGGCGAACAATGCTATGCCAATTCGCAAATGGGCTGCCATGCCAAGCAAACAGAGCTCGGTAGTCGTGTCGCCTAAGCTGAACTGCTTCTACGGCAGATGCGAAACGATGCTCTTTGTCAGGGCAGCCTTGTTGGAAGCGGAACTGCATCCATTCGGAGCCCAAACCGGAGATCCTGCGCTGTGCAGCCAAAGCCTCTCCGGGGGGGTCTGATGTGGCCCCTGGTACTAACCCATCCTGCACGATGTAGGATCTGTTGGAGGTGAGGATCCAGTTGAGGAGCACACTTGCAGATTTGTCCATTTGGCTCCATTGACTCAGACGAGCCCTAGGGTTGCCTTTAAGGAAAGCTCGCATGTCCAGGACGGATGGGATTAAGTTCAGGCAAGCGAGCAAGGCTGCTTGACGGCGAACTCCATGTTTTCGGACGTCCAGGTCGTCGATTTCGATATTGAGTAACCAGATACTAACCCTCTTCGACCCTTTGTCTGCTGCCTCGATAGCCGGAATTGCTTTGTCCGAGGCTGTGGCTGCGACAGGAACAGTCGGGACCCCGGGGGGCAAGGGTCCGACTGGACCCCATCGGGCCGGTACGCCAGGCTGGGTGATGGCCGTGCTGTTGTCGCAGGACTGAGGCGAATCAACGTAGCGGCCAATGAGTGTATACTCGAATCTGTTGGGTTGAAGGTTCTTTATGCGACATAGGTGCCTGTGATGTCCGGCTACTCCTTTCAGTCAGCGCCAGCTAGCATGAAGGTTTTGTACTGCGATAGGAAAGGAGAGGTAGATAGCCTAAAGGACAAGTCTAAGAACATCCACTTACGAGTGTTGCTTTGACCAGGCGGCCATGGATGATCCTTAGACGGGCCGCTGCCAATGACAAAACTTGCTCCTTTTGGGAGCACTGGAATCGATGCGCCTGTCTTTTTATTGAACCAAACCTCCCGATTGCTGAAATCTGCCCAAGCTGCAAAACCTTTGTTCTCATCGAATGTTTTGATCCCAAGAGCAGGTGGGATGCTGGTTCGCGACTTCGTGTTGATGACAGCTGCGGCGAAGAAGCTAATCAATAGGTCCACGACGTAGGGCTGCTTGACTATCTCGTGTTCGGCAGCACGGCCAAGATTTAGGTTCATATACTTGAAAAGGCACAGTTGGTCTTCGCAGACGAACGGCTTGACTGCCTCGTAACCCCCCTTGAGCTTTCGGTGGCAGATCATGCAAAACTCCGTGCATCGAGCAAGCCGCCGGAGAGAGAACTGTATGGCGACAAGTGGCAAGCTGAAATCCTCCTCATCCTCCAACGCAAAGTCTGGCTGCAAAGCACTCGAGACTGATTGGGATATAATTGGTTCTGACCCGGCATCTGACCTGCGAGTCTTGCTCGTTTGGTCATCATCAGCAGTGGCCTTGTCTTGACGTCCCTCATCTTGCCACACACGCTCTTGCGCCTCATCCCAACTCAGTTTTTGAGTGCGGCGGAGACGGATGAGTCTGGGAAGATACTCGCCCAAGATCTCATTGATGGGGTTAAACAAATACGATACCAAGAAGGTACCTGATGTTCCTCCCTTGGCTGATTCATAGGCTTCGGAAGGCTTATCACCCTTTGTCGACCCTTTCTTCTCGTCCTGCCAGTGAGAGCGACTGAAGGCTAGCCTAGCAGAGGCCAGAGATGGCTCACTACTTTTGCATTTGCCCACCCGAAAACTGATCTGCTCATCACCCTTATCCGAGACAAGAAAGTCTTGTAAGCTTGGGTATCCGCCATTGAGCTGCATCAATAGTACAATGAAGTCATTTGGCACGAGGTCCCAAGCTTCCAGAGTGTCCTCTGGCACGCCAAGATGAGCAACCTTGAAAGGCAGGGCAAAGATGCTGTGAAGATGGACCTCGGTATCATGTAGAAGCTTTGGGCGAATGCCCACTCGAATCGCGGCGGTCAGGTCTCGCTTCAAGTTCTTGTGGGCAGTGCGACTGAGCTTCTTCAAAATCGAAGTCAAGCGGTTGTCGAGCCTCGGCGGAGGGAGGGCATGATCTTCATCTTCAAAATCATGGAGAGCGACTTCATACTCCGAGATGTCAGAGTCGGTGGCGTTCGAGTCAAGATCGTCATCGTCGAGACCAAGTGCATAAAGCTCCCCATCAGCGCCTGTAGCTGCTCCGAGCTCTGCGTTGAGAATTCGGGTAATGTAGCGAATGACATCGAGCACACTCATTCCAATGGTACTCGCAGGAGGCATTCTGAGCGCCGATTGAACCGGTGTAGATACAACATCATCATTCGCGAACACCATGTAGCTGTGAGCTTTCGGATAATTCGCCATGCCTATAAACTGTCAATTTCCGAGCCAGAATGCACAATTGCGACAGAATTACCTTTGATCAGAGCATGTATCTCGATAGGCGACGCCAGATCGTGGTGGGTATACGTGAACATGAGCTCCTCATCGCTTTCGCCACGTTTGACCTTGCTCACAAGCACACCAAGATCAGCCGCGGCAGCCGCGACCATATCGGCTTTGAAGTGCTGATACCCCATGGCTGATATGCGAGTCGACTGGCATGTATCTGAACCTGCCAAGTGAAGGTCGGTGATGCTCGAACTTCCGAGCGTTGAAGTGTGGACAAGAAGGAGTGCGCGGAAAGAGCTACGCAGGCGTCGAGTTAGTTAGTTTCACGTTGGATTCGACTGCCAATTACCTAGGTAGTCTGCGATACTCACCTGCCACCGCAAATAATCCTACTTAGCTACGATCCAGTGTGGAAGGTGCTCATGAGGAGGTGAGGTTGTTGCTGGCGCCCCAAGAGAAGTGGTAGAAGAGGCAACCAAGGGAGTAGAATAGGCAGTTTAGTAGCCGCCCGAGTGGCCAGTAGAATAGGTTGAAGAGAAGGAAAGATGTGGTCCGTCTCTGCAGAGAAGAGTTTTGAGGTCATTGGAAGACGATAGCTTCACTGGGTTGGGAGTGAAGATGGACAAACGGCAATGACTTGACAATTGCCTGATCCTCTAGGCTCCAGATCTGACTAATGTCTGCGAAATGATTGCTTGCCTCGGAGAAAGTGAAGGCGACGAACGGCCTGTAAGGATGATCAGAATCAGGGAAGCTGCGCGTGATTGTTGAGAGAAAGTGCGTTTGGAGCGGCTGCCTGCGGCGGTTGAGGGCAGTCGGCCATTGGCAGACCCTCGAAACGCAACCCAGCAGCGTCTCTCGACTTTGCGATCATCATCACCACCCCATGAGTGATTGCTCTCGAACATACTGATCCTGTAATTCTTGGAGTTCATTCTTTCATATTCACTCATTTACTAGTGCGACAGCGCACACACGTCACTGTGCACGATACGTTCACTAAGGAGCACACCATCAGTTCATACCAGGCGACGCCTTCGTGGAGTTCAAGCACGGTAAACTTAGCAGACACGAATCCATCGCTTCGTACAAACACCTTGAGTCATGAGTCTACGCAATATCGTCCGATACATACTTGCTGGCCCGCTCCAGCTTGTCACTCTCCCACTCTTCGGCATCGCAGTCACTGCTGACGATGCCTCTAATGTTCCACTCGTCGGTCTGGGCATCAGCCTCGGGACATCTTATGGGTTCGTGCATCTACTAGGTCAGGCGGCGTCATTCAGTCTCAATGCTGATTGTTCTACACAGTATGGCGGCAGTCCAGGTTGCTGGCAAGCAACCCGTGCCCGTCGCACGAAAGATCGGGACTCACGCATACAGGGAATTGATGCGTCTGGAACCGCAGGACACGCCAAGGACCGGAAATCAGCTTGCTAAGGACATAAATGTAGCATACGCAATGCTGATGAGCTTGAAAACATCTGCAGAGCAGTACATTGGGCACGAGTTGTGTGTAGCATCAGTCAGTCTGCATGACCCCGATGCTGCAGGCGGCTCCATGGAAAAGATTGTCACAGCTGCCATGACCCGTGCTCGACTCGTGTCAGCACAGATGCTACCTCGATTTTCCCCGAACGGCGCAATGGCAGTTTACAGTCAGGGTAAATCCAAAGGGGAGCTTCCCAACGGCACGACGGTCATCCTCGAGGCAAGTTTCGATGGACTGAATTTCGACATGATCTTCAAGGCAACAGACACTCTATTTGTGCGCCGACTGTTGAATGTCAGAACCAGTAACTTCCTCGAGTCCGTCTACAGTATGGACACAATCCCGAAAACCTCGGCTTGGAAGCGACACGATCTCGTTCTAAAAGGCATAGCCACAATATGGAATCCGATCAGGGACCCCGATCTTTCGCATGGGCATGAGATTCCGTCGTCTCATCGCCTTGATAACTTGGTAGTTTTCGGAGATGCCACAGGTGACAGATCACTGCATTCCGCGTTGATGTACCGCTTCGGAAAAAACATCACAAACCATTGCGTCCTGGCCGACCCTGTACATGCTCCAGCTTTGGGGGCTGCTCGCCTGGCCCTTGATCAAATGTCATACATCGGGACACGCCAAGAGCACGAAATGTGTACGCACATGGGTAAAGGTCGCGCTTTTTGGACCGAGGACGAATTCATCCATCAGAAGATCGAAGGGGATATCTTCAAGCATTACAAACGGGTACAAAGAGATATCGATATTGACCATGATGATCTTTGACTTTGTTCTTGGCAAGTTGGGAGGGCGGAGCTATGGACATGGGAAAGCGAGTGTTACAACAGCGTGTTTCAATGTTTCATGAGAATAGTCATTCGGATTATCGTTATCTCAGTGTCGCTAAATGCTAAATGAAATGAATACCCCAAATCTAGACGACCAGTACGCCGCGGTACCTCATCTTTCCGTCGCGCAGCTTCTGCATTGCCTCGGTAACGCCGTCGGTGGTCATTGGGAACTTTTCGATTTGGGGCTTCACGCCGTGCTTGGCGGCGAACTCGAGCATGGCCCTGATGCTGGCGACTGGTGCGACACCGCTGCCGACGACGGTAGCAGATTTGGCGATGAGGTCCAGGGGCGAAAGACCGAAGCTGTCCTGGCTGACTGTGAGAGGATAAATCTTGCCACCAGGTGCGAGCACAGGCAGGTATCTGATTGTAAATGTTAGACCGGAAAGCATGGAAATCGTGATTTTGTGAGAATACTTACGTGGAGAGGTTGAGGCCACTGTTGGCCGTAACAAGGAGAACATCAACAGGCTCGACCTGCGAAAGCTTGCTCAAATCCTTTGTGACATGGAACTCAACAGCACCAAACTCCTTTGCCTGCTCCTTCTTGGACTCAGTGCCGGAGAAGACGATGGGCTCCAGACCCATCTTTGAAGCGAACTGAATGGCCAAGTGGCCGAGTCCTCCGACACCAATGATGCCAACTCGGTCGCCGGGCTTGGCACCGCTGGAGTAGAGAGGATCCCAGACGGTGGCGCCGCCGCACATGAGGGGGCCGGCGTACTGGGGGTCGAGGCCGGAGGGGATCTTGTGGAGGTTGGAGATGTCCCATGCCACACCCGTGGAGAAGCAGCCTTGGTCTGTGTTTGCTGCGCCGAAGAACTGGGCGTTGGGGCACTGGTTCTGGTGGCCCTTGAGGCAGTACTTGCAGTGTCCGCAGTACCTCTGGTGGTAGCTCATGCCCACGACGTCGCCGACCTTGAAGTCTGAGAGCTGGGAGACGGCAGAGCCGAGCTCGGTGATTGTGCCGACGCCCTCGTGGCCGAGACCGACGTCGGCATGGCGGTAGTGCTCGTCTGTGCCGCAGACGCCGCAATGGGAGATTTTGATGCTGACTTCTGTGGGTTGGAGGTCGCGGTGGCCGGACTTTTCGACGATGGCGCCTGAGTCGGAGCCCTTGAAAACTTTGAAGTCGATGGACATGATTGCGATTGGGTTGGTGTGATTGGGTAGGAGGAGGTGCGTTTCGAAGTGAGATGGGATTGTAGAATTGGTATTTGTGAGATTCAATGAGGACTTCAAATCTGGAATGAGGGCATTGAGCTCTTCTTAAGTATTGTCTCTGCTGCTCGTAGCTTAGTCCGCAACGCCGTCATTCCATGAATCATGCCAGCCCCAAGGGATCCAGTTTGTCAGCTACCTACCTATCGAATCCCTTCCAAGACTATCTCAAGACACTATCCGTCCAACGTGTCCGTAAAATTTCGCATCATCTTATCCGGGCCATCCCTCCTTTGCCGGGCAAGACACATCCACCATCGAACCCAAGACGTCAAGGGGGGGGAGGCGAGTGTCCCAGTGCACTTACACCGTTTCCACCTTGACCTCAGTAGGTGATCCACAAATGACCATTTGCCCCACTTATGCCCGCTGCTTTTAGCCCCGCTTTTTCGTCATGCAGGCGATGGCAGGCAAACCTCGGTGGGCGCTCTAAAGTGGGGCGAAACTCGGGATTTGCTTCCAAATGCTTGCGGCTTTGCTTCCATCGACGCACTAAGGTACCCAAGTAGCGTCGTCATCGGCGGGTTGAAATGGATACGCAGGATCTAGCTTAGCTGAGCCTGAGTGTCTGAGATTGAAAGGGTCCGGATTGCTAAGGGAGTTTCGGTGATAAGGATATGTCCCTCTGCTGGGAAGGGAGACTGTGAGGAAATATCGGATCTATGATGCAGAAAACACGCTAATCCTTTCGAGGCAGTCCCAGCAAACAAAAGGCAGCACCCAAAAACGCAAGCAATCGAAAGAATGCAGGCCGTCCCATTGAATTAGTGCCAGTCCCGGTGGACTTGTGCCTGAGTAAGCGGAAGCTGTACGACCTTGGGCACTATTAGGAAGCAATTCGACACGCGAGTGCAATGCAACAGCCATTGAACTTGGAAAATTCGATCAAATTTCGGGGTCTTACGATGTTAGTGCGGTGAGGACTCGGTACTTACGATCCCACGAGAGATGTTGCCCGATCCCTTCAATGTCCTTGCACCAGCAGCAGATGACGGAACATGTGCGATAATTAGAATACTGTGCAGTTGCCAACAAGTTCAGCCACGCAAGGTCAAGAGTACTTTTTATGATGCTCTCGTCTACAAATGTGAGGGCAATCAGCTGCAAGCTGAGTCCGTGCTCTGCTCGTCACAGATCGTTCTACTACACGCGCAACTCGATGAGAGCCAGAAAGTATTCGACACTAAATTTTGCTGGCGACTCGTCCAAATCAAGACGCGAAGCTGTGCGCGATTCGACACACTTTTCTGGTAGCAGGCAGACAGAAGTGCAGCTCATCCTGTCCCAGATGACACGACGAAGTTCGTACGCTGCCTCGTAGCGCGTACCACTAAGTGCCCGTTGGCGTACGTGCTAGGTCTAGAGACTGAACGTCGCCCGAATATTGTTAATTGGTGATCTAATCGCAATGCAAAGCTATCAGGCTTCAGCACTCCATTGATGGACGTCTATAGAACGATTTGGTGGGGCTTTCGCGTGCGATATCACTGCCTTACGCGGCAAAGCCCCGTTACCCAACCATTGCCAGTTTCCAGCCTCACAATTTCCCTCGTCACACTCATGATTGCTCTCAAATGCCGTGTCTATCCCGGTAATGATTCATTTTTTTTTCGCCAATAACTTATCGTTGTTATCTCCTCAATTGAAGCCTGGCCCTTGCAGCGAACAACAGCGCGCACTGTGACAAAATGGGCGCTCTACTCTCCATCTTCGCAGATTTCGTCTCCGTCGTGCACCTCCTCCTAGACCCAGTCTACCAGTTCAGAAAAGCCTACGCACGAGCCGCCCTCGACCCAGGCCTTCCCGTCCCGTCTCCGACATATCCCCGCTGGATGCGCGATCCTCCCCATCCAGACCTCCAAGAGCGTCAATCTGCCAAAATTCCCTCCAAAGTCGACGTTGCGATTATTGGTTCGGGCATCAGCGGCGCTGCGGCTGCTTACTCACTCCTGCATTCTGACAATGAAGCGAGGTTTAGCAAGATTGCGGTGTTTGAGGCTAGAGAGCTTTGTAGTGGCGCGACGGCGAGGAATGGCGGGCATATAAAGGCTTCTGCTTGGGATTGTTATACTCGCATCAAGAAACATCTTGGTCCGGAGCGTGCTGCAGTGTTGACTCGATTCCAGCGCAAGCACCTCGATGTTCTTGTCCGACTATGTAAAGATCTTGGTCTCGATGCCGCTGAGGCGAGAGAGGTCGAGACCGTCGATTTATTCCTCGATCGCGAAAGTTTTGAGAAAGCTGTCATGAAGGTGGACGAGACAGTCAAGGCACTCCCCGAGGAGGAATACAAGATATGGGATCGTCTACAAGCTCAGAAGGTACGTGGTCAGAATTTGATGGAATATAGCTCTGGTGAATGCTCACAACTTGGCTGTAGCAATTCGGGACTGGTCGCAGCGTTTACGGAGCACTCTCTTACAAGGCTGGTGCGATCTGGGCATACCGCTTCGTCACAAGCATCTGGGACTACCTGATGAAGAAGTATCCCGACGTTCTGTCAATAGAGACGTACACAACGGTGAACAATATCGCTGTAGACGACCGTCAGGCACCAAAAGGATATCCCTATGCCTTGCAAACACCACGAGGCACAGTCTACGCTCGCCAAATCGTCCACGCAACCAACGCCTATGCATCTCATCTCATCCCCGGTCTCCGTCGCAAGATCACGCCACTCAGAGCCCACATGTCCGCTCAAAAGCCGGGAAATCAGTTTCCGTCAGAATACAGCGCAAATAGGTCAGTCAGTGTGATATACGGCGATGGATTCGACTACATCACCCAACTACGCCCAGAAGAAGATGGAGCGCCACAGAATCGAGGTGACCTGATGATTGGCGGTGGCTTCGCTCGGACGGTGAAGGATGGTGTGGACATGGTTGGCGTTTCAGACGACGCAGAGCCTCTTGAGGGACTGACAGTGGCTCATATATCTGGTGTATTCCCAGCTGTGTTTTCGCCGAATTGGGGTGTCGGTGGAGGCCTCAAAGAGGCGTGGTCTGGTATTCTGGGCTTTACGGGAGATCTGATGCCTCTTGTCGGAAGACTTGACGTAAAAGTCACAGGTCGGGTGCCGGAAGATGGCGCTGAGTCGAAGGCAGGCGAAATGCTTCCCGGAGAGTGGATCATGGCTGGGTTCTCTGGCGAAGGTATGGTATGGAGCTGGCTTTGTGGTATGGCCCTTGGCCTCAAGATGACTGGTCGCGATGATGATGAAGAGCTGACTTTTCCGGGACGACCAAATGGGAGAATAAGGGACTGGTTCCCTGATGAGCTCTGGGTCTCCGAGAAGAGACTGAAGAGTGCCGACGCGAGCAACCTGCCGAGTCAGATGTAGCCAATTGGAGCCTTCACCCAAATAGTGAAAATGGAACGAATGTGTCACGATAACACCCACTCGTTTCACAAACAGTCTGTAGGATGTAAAAGCGACTATTCTGAATTCTTGACGGCCGTTCAACTACGACGGGTGAAGGCAATTTTCGAGGCCAAGCCATTATCCTCTTTGCGTGAAAGTAATGCATTATAGGTCGCCCAATTCCCATGGCATTTCGCACCTAACACCCGTCCAAAACTTCTCCTGGCCTTTGCTTGCAGCCCAGAAGCAACATATCATGAAACGGATCAACCCCAATCGGCGGATGTGCACCATAAGCATTCGTGAAATCCTCATGCGTCAACACAACATCCGCATCCGGATGCTCCTCAAATCCCTGCTTCGCCTCCGCGCGCCACAACTGCGGACAAATAGCCACCGGAAGAACCTGCAGACCCTCAATCTCAAAACACACACCCTTCCTGAAGGCCCAGTACATAGTGTACAGCTTGAAGACGATGAGGACGGTGCGGCGGATGCTCTCTGCTAGGATCCACATCTCCCAGGTGCGGGAGGAGTGTTGGAGTTCGATGTCTGCGCGGTGGAGGACGGTGAGGGCGTAGGAGCGGAGGAGGAATTCTTGTTGTTCGGCGGTTATGCGGTGTTCTACTGCGCCGTGGTAGAGGCGGATGGTCTGGTATAGGACTGCTGCTTGGAGGGTGGCTAAGTCGTCGAGGAGTGTTCTTTCACCTTTTGGGGATAAGAGGTCTGCGACTTCGGCGTCGATGGCTTTGAAGAGGAATGGCTTGCTTTTCTCGGTCATGGACAGGCTGCCAGCACAGATCCCGAATGCTGAGCGTAAAGGTCGCGACATGTGATCTTCAAGCTGACTTCGGTTGATGAAGATGGTCTCTGCTTTGGTCGCAAATGCCAGCGGGAACTCTCCAATCATTTCATGGACTAATTGCCATCTCCCAACGCCTCTCACTGGGGACAGCTCTCCCAGGACCCCGGACATGTATCGAGGACCTTGCCAAACTCGGACCTGCTCCCGGCCTTTGAGCGAGCCAGTACCGAATCGGACCTCCGGGATTGGTTTTGCGGTCTTGAGTGGAGCATCGGTGACATCTGCAGATGGTTGAGGTGGTGGGTAGGCGTACTGGCATTGCCTACTCGCCTTGGAGCAGCTACCGCAGACGGGGAAACCCAAGTCGCACTTCCGCCGAGCGCGAAAGCAAGTGTCGCATGATTTGCGCCGGAGAGACATGATCCTTGAGATTCGAAGTCCGATTGTCAGTTATACCCAATTGAGGCAATAGATTGCAGAGCATGGCGTCGTTGAGTGTCAAGGGTGAGAGTGGTTGTTTGCTTACTCATTGCAAACATGGTAGTGTTGATAAGCACAAGGCGCCACCAACGGTCCAGGCTCGGCATGTCACATCACTTGTTGGCTCGACACAGGACAGAGATGACATATTGGAAAGTCAATGAGTGTATTCAAAGTGAAGTCCTTCAGCAACACGTCGTATTTCCAGACTTCGCTTGTGCAACCCACTCGCGATCCAAAGTGTCAATTCGGTGACCGCTTCTTATGTTACCCTACTAAGCCCGCCTTGCTCTTCCTCCGGCACAGCAGCGACTGAAGCCATAGTCGAGAAATCTAGTTTCCATGCCGATCTTCTTTCGTCGAGGAGGATGGAATGGTCGACAGAGTTCTACCAGCAGTCGAGGATGACGTTGGCGAACCCTGAGCAATCCAGGATATCACCGTTGGGGAGCATCAGGTTTGTATCGCCGCTGTGGGGTGTCAGCGAAACAGCTTCTACGACATAGATGATACGGGCTTCGCGCCCAGAGGCAGTGAATCACTTACGAAGACATCTGAAACGGAGTTGTCTTAGATGTGCGGAGGCCATCTGCCGCGTATCGAAAATCGTTCATGGTCACGTCACGTCGATTGGACTTCCAGGTTTCCGGCTGGACAACACCAACAACGACCACGGGACCTCTCCACAACGCGGGCTTGTTGGTCTTCAAGATGTTCTCGATCTTGAGAATCGTCTTGTTGACACCTGAGCCGTCGTGCATGAAGTCGTCACGGTGGTGCAACGACACCGGTTCGGAAAGCGTCCTGCCTAAAGTCTGATCCTCGTGAATATGGGCTGAGCGATGGATGCGATCGTTGCCGAAATTGACAACGCCCGTCTCGAGGTCAACGTGCTGAACGAAGACGAAGTCGCAGTCGTCAACGATAGATTTCATCCAAACGCAGGTCGGCTTGTCGTCATTCTCTGGGAGGAGGATGCCTCGGAAATGGTCGGCGCTTGGGCGCTTGGAGAGGTCGAAGGCAGCGAAGTCTTTGCAAAGAAGCTTGTGGATTTTCCAGTCTTCCTTCTGACACTCCTGGGAGCAGTAAGCAGAGCTCTTGCAAACACCACACAGCTTGCTGCTCGGCTTCCCGCAGATGAGGCAAGTTTGCGAAGTGGTGATGCTGGGCGCCATGCTGGGTGAGCTTGCTCGGGAGGCTTGGCTGGTGAACAAGGTTGATCACTCCAAGAGGTGAAGATGAGGGTAGAAAAAGTGAGAGAATGGGCAGTGGCAGCCGGAGGTTTTATAGCAAACGCCTGCCTGGTTTGTTGGTGAACTTGCTGAAGAACAGCTGTTACGGACAGCTGCTGGCAGCTGTACTGCTAGCTTGCCAGGACTCGGGCATTATTATAGGTAATTGATGCAAGCAGTATTGTCTTATTCACTATCTTATTCACTGTTTTATTCTCTACTTTACTCACTATTCTACGAACTATTCTACGAACTATTTTACTCGCTCGTTGGAGTAACCTGACTTCCCCTCGAACTTTACTACCTCGACTTATATCCGCTCTGCGTTACTTGAGCTTGGATTCCAGCTGCTGTCCTGGATTGCAGCTGAGTATTGCAATTTTGTTCGTCAAATCATGCGGCAACAGCTGCAAACGAGAACTCGCCGTGAAGTCCGCTCAACAGCTGCCAGTATCAGATGCATCAGCTGCAGGCTCCTGTGCAACTGCAGCATGAAGAGTCCGATGGAAGCGAATGGAAGCTCGTCCAAGTGAATTTCAAAAGCCTTTCCCCAGGGCATGTGGTCATGGAGACGTGACGAGAACAGGGGGGGGGGCCTCAGCCAGCCCCGAAAGAGACGATGTTCCAAGCATTCACTCGAAAGCCACAGAGGCAACACATTCGATTGTCACAAGCCTGTCATCAAAAATGGCTGATTCAATTGTGTTCATACATTAACTCACGTATTTTTTTGACATCTGCAGATACTCTCTAATCAGCATCAAGTGACAACGTGCCGCACCACCAATTCGGATGTCTGCGACGGCATATCGAATATTGGTAAACACACCGCATCAGACGCAAATGCCTAGCCTCTCCAACTTAAAAGACACATAGTGCAATCGCACTTTTTTGGACCAGTCCAGGACCAAGGACATGTGCCAATAAGTCATGTATAATGTGGTACTAGTCCGACTGTTTAGGCTGTCAGAGGGACGTGACATGCAAGTGGTTCTACCAGAATAGTCCGGAAAGGACATCAGAAACGCCACCAAGATACTAGGAATGGTACCAAATATCTCCAAAGTACGGATAGTAGTGCAAGTCAAAAGCAACAAACATCTCTCTCTTCCCCTTCGACTACGACGACAACGGAAACAACCTCTTGCAACGCAGCACAACACCCCGCCCGGTCACCTGCTTGGCTATGAGTACTGGAAAAGCACACTAATACTCTCTCCATGGTGCACCCTCCTAATAGCCTCTCCGAACACGGGCGAGATATCCAGCACCTCGAGCTTGGGGCAGATCCTCTTGTTCTCGTGCTGGGGCACCGAGTTGGTGACTACGATCTTGTCGATGCCGCAGGCGTTGATCCTGGGAATGGCATCTCCGCTGAAGACACCGTGAGTGACGAGAACAATGACCTTGAGGGCACCTTCACGCTTCAGAAGCTTAGCGGCGCGAGTGATGGTGTTTGCGGTGTCGATGATATCGTCGACAAGGATGCAGACGCGGTTGGCAATGTCACCAACCAGCATCATGCTCGCGTTGCGCTGCTCGTTGTACTTGATGGGGCGGCGTTCCTATAATTGGGTGAGTTTGACCATCCGCAGTGCGAGAATCGCGGGGTATGAAAGGCATAGGAAAGGGTTAGGGAGCATAATACCTTGTGGATGAGCGCAAACTCCATATTCAAGCTGTCGGCGATCAAGGTAGCTCGCTTTGCACCACCAGCATCAGGAGACACCACGACAGCATCCCTGTAGTCGGGAATGTAGTTTTGAATGTAGTTCTGGATCAAAGGCTTGCCGTAGAGGTTGTCAACCGGAATATCGAAGTAGCCTTGATATTGCGGGTCGTGCAGATCCATGGTGATGATGTGATCTGCTCCTGCGCAAGTGAGAAGGTCGGCGACAAGAGTGCCGGCTTGGGCCACCCACTGCTTGTAGCCGGGCTTGGCCTTGAAGTTGCTGATGCCGGTCGGGTTCTCGTAATCGTGAGTTGTGAAGCTCTTTGTCGATGTGAGTGAGTTCTCAGCCTGGTGTCCTCGACCGTTGCCATTGGAACCAACGCTCGAGATAGTATCTGAGCGCTTGACGAAGTACTCGCCATTGGGACCAGGGGTTTGACCTTCTGGGGCATCCTCGGCGATGGAACTCCTGGCGAGCTTATCTGCGAGGCTGCCAACACCATTTGATAGGCCATTGCTCTTAGGACCGCCTGGCCTTGGCGTAGCAGGAACGCTCTCGAATGTGTAGTCTTTCTTGGAGGTGTTGCCATCAGGGTTGTACCTAGACAGAGGAGCACCTGACTTGTTGTATGGGAGATCGGGTTGACGGGAGTACGGGAAGAGAGGGACAACGGCGGTGACGCGTTTTGCCGAGCCAGTCTTGCAGGCTGAGATCATGATGCAGAGGTCGATGAGGTGATCATTGACATGGCCGCCGCCAGATTGAATGATGTAGACATCCTTGCCACGGACTGAGTCCTTGATCTCGCAGCGAGATTCGCCGCCGGAGAATTTGCCAAGGATACGGTTGCCCGGTGGGACGCAGAGGATGTTGGCGATGCTCTCAACAAGCTCGGGGTGGGAGTTACCTCCAAGGAGAACGATATTGCGAACCATGATGGGTGGATCGAAGGGTGTTGCCGGTCCTGGTATATAAGAGAAAATTTGTCAAGTTAATCGCCGGACTCGGAACAGCTGTATCTTTCTCCAAATGGCAAGCCGTGCCTCGCGACAAGAGTGGTAAAAGGTGGAAAGAGGAGCCGTTGGTCACCAGGCTCTGGCCAGCCAAGGCGAGCAGAGGACAATGGATCCGTCGGACGGCGGTGAGGGCGTTGGCGCGCAGCAGGTCGATTGGGTGATGAGGCTGCGCGGCAGAGGGAAAAAGGTCGAAGCCGACTTTTTTTTGGCGGTTGAGTGACAGTGCTTTGCGGGTGGGGGCGTGTCTTGCAGTGAGTGTTGCAGCCGACGTCAGCGGGCAGCAGGTGGCAGAAGGTTGGACGGGGCCCCGATTCCGGCGACGTGGGGGAGGGGACACAGTGCTGGAGGCTCAGTGCTCAGTGCTGCGTCAATAATTGCCGAGAGGACGTGTCGACATGCACAAAGTCGAGAGCAGATGTTTCGATCGAGTACAGATGAAGGTATGCGTCAAGATCCTCCATCAAGGCCGAATTGGATGCAGATGCAAGATTGCGCGATCAGTCTCCATCAAAGGGAGAGTCAATCGATCGGAAGTAGAGGAAGCACCTGCTCGGCGTGGCTCGGCTGCTGCAGGCAGGGTCCGAGTCAAGCAGCAAGCCACCACCGTACCGTGCTCAGAGGGAAGGTTCGGCCGGAGCTGACACGGCGCAACGGCTACGGCGCTTGATGGAGGCGGCACTGACAGCGAGGGGGGTCACCTATAGCAGGCCTGTGAGTGGTTGAAGCCGCTGAAGAGGCTCAAGCTATTGGTGCTGCAGGGAAATCCCGGGTGTCGCGAGACAATGGTCGCACCAGGCGCGGTGTCTTGACAAGTGAGTTGGTACCAAATTAGAAAGGGATGAAACGCATGTCAGTCGCCAAATCGGATTTCGCATCATTCATGTCCATTAGGCAGTTTGGATAATTACAACAGTGCAACCGTGCTGCCGTCACGCCATTGCCTCTGCCAATGACTCTCGCAGAGTCATCGCAACAGTGAGCAGTTCGTACCCCACCACACTTCTGCCCATTAGAAGCTGCACTACAGCTGCCCCTCACTAGCCTAAAGCGAACCACTGCTTGGCTGTCACCTGCAAAAAGAAATTCCGTGATACCCTCAATCATAGTACTTAATCCACGACCGCCCTCTCTTTCTCCGAGCTCCATCCGTCGCTTTACAGGGTCGCTTCTGGTTCAGCGCTCGCAGCCATGAAGATCCTCGAGGCACAGAACGCGGTGCTCTCCAATTTCGAGGTTCACCAGCACCTCGCAGAGCAGAGCGCCCGATACAAGCAGAAGAAGCGTCGCCCGCCGCCAAACTCGGCCACAATCATGCGCGAGGTACGAGCTCAACCCTCTCCAAGCTCCCCGCAAGAGCTTTGGTCATCTCGGCAGTACTGACACAGCTTCTAGGTTCTCCAATACATGTCCGACAAAGCCAATCCTCTCTCGCAAAAGCCGTCGACCTACAAGCCAGCTGCTATCCCAGCCCTCATGGAGCGTCTTCGCCCGTACGGCCTCTCCAAGGGTGAACTCGTTATGGTTCTCAACCTGCGACCTGCTTCGGTGCCCGCTTTGAATACCGTTGTCGAGGATATGGAAGAGCGTTTCCCGTACGAACAGCAGGAGGAGATTGTCGGCGTCATCGCCGAAGTCCTGGGCGCATTTCCTGAGGAGGCCGCTCCCGAAGAGGCTGCCGAGGGTGGAGAAGATGTCGCTATGGAGGACGCGGCCAAGTGAACAGGACTACGACCGTGCAAGAAACATTCTTGAAGCAGAGCCAGAGTTCACAGAACAGTGCATTCGCCCTGGCTCTGCCCACCGCTCGCCGTCGTCGTCGCTGCCGCTGTTTTGCAGATGTCCTCGAATGCCGGACGAAGCAACTCTCCTGTCACGGCCGAGCACTCGACGTAACGGTCCACGCGCATCTCCTGGGCCTTTTGGTAGGCTTCTTGCGGGTAAATAATGCCGTTTGGGTCGTCCTCGGAGCGCAAATCGCGCTTCAACCCGAGGACAACGAGTGGGAGGGAGTCGATTCGATGGAACGCCATCTTGACCTCGTTGAGCCACTATGAGAGCATACTGTCAGCTTGTCTGTATGTGGGCAAAACACACATGGCCATCTGTGGCATGAGGCATGGAACTATCCGTGAGTGCTTGAAGGCGGAGGAGCGGTACAGCGAGGAGTACCGATGAATACATACATATCTCTTCATGTTGATTAAGCTTAATCTGTTGCTTATGTCGTAGCAAATGACCACCACATCCGGGTCTAGCAGCTTCCAGTTGTCCGGACTTGACGTGTCGTAAAGCTCAAACCGAAACTGGTCCTTGCCAAACTTGATCTCAAAGATGAAAGGCTGGTCAATGTCGCGCAGTACCGGAATCGGGTTAACATGCTCGCCAGCGCTCAGGCGCCTGAATCCCGATGTCAATGAGGGTCTCACTGTAGAGGTTGTATTTGCCATGCCAGGGTATCTTACGAGATGAATGTTGTCTTGCCGCATTTCTCATCGCCTACAAGCAGGATCTTGACTGTATGCACTTCCATATTCGTGTTGCTGCTGTTTCACTCTGGAATTGGAGAGAGGTTGAAAAGGCCTCGTGCAGCATCGGGACTTGAGACGCAGCTTGGTGAAAGGGTCCTTTCTAGTTCCTGCGCTACCGGCCGGAAACGCCACCCACTTTTGGCGATAACCCCCACGGTCGACTTATACTTTGCAACTTCTAAGCGATTCCCCAAATTAATATAGCTTCACTGGCGCTTCTTACAGAAACTTCGATTTTGCATCATCTCGTCATTTATTCCGTGAGAAACATACCAGGTCGGTTGCCCAAAGGAAATTTAGGTGCAATCACTCCGTCTTAGGTTGAGCTCTCAGTGCTGTCCGATATTGAGCTGAAACTTTGGCATTGTGCAGATACTGGGACACTGCAAATAGCTACGAATATGCTGTGCTTAAAGCAAAATTGGGCAAACATGTGCGTATCTTCAAATACCACAGATTTCTGTAATATATAGATCTAAGATGAGCCAGTTTGCCCTATAGATGCTCATACCTAATGTGCGTGCGCTCGCGCTGTGGTCGAGCTTGGCGGTGAGACAGGGTCTTCGCAGCAGGACAGTTTCCAATTCGAGGTGTGACGTCTTGCTGACCTGTTCATATAATCAATAGTCATCAGGCTTGCAATTTCCCTCTTTGGAGCGACAGAGTACCTTATGTCGCTTGTCATACAAGACGGTTGAGCCCAAGATAACCCTAACCCGACCGAGGCCCGCGTACAAAGCCCCACTGAAAATCCTCACTCACTAATGCACGAACAAGCCATTAATCGAGCTCAGTCATGAGTCGATAATCTTTATGTACATGAGACCGGTCCATGAGTCACTTGGCCGGCGCGCCTCCTTCATCTCATCCAGACTCTCGGTATCGCTCCAGTGTACCCGTCCGGCGTGGCAACTGGCCTTCTCGTTGGAACTGCTCACCCCTGGCCATCGACGACTCATCTCAAAGTTCACCATGGCTGGTCAACCGAAATACGCATCATGGACGAAAAGCAGTCTTATCGAGCGAGTTCAGGCTCTGGAAGAACAGCTCAAGTCCGCAGGGGTAGACCTAGAGCCTTGGAACACCAAATCAGAGATCACCGCTGAACAAACTGGAGACACATCGAGACCAGGCTCACCGTCGACCAAGCCAAAACCAAAACGTGCCATCGATCCCTCAAAATACGCCACACGATTTGTCGCACTCAAGCTCGCTTACCTCGGCAAGAATTATGGCGGTTATGAGTTTCAAGCTGCCGGCAATGTTGAGACTATCGAGGAGCACCTGTGGAAGGCTTTGGTGAAGGCGCATCTCATCTTCCCCAAGGACCCTAATGTCGTCGACTTCTCATGTTGCGAGTACTCTAAATGCGGAAGGACGGATAAGGGTGTGAGTGCGTTTGGACAGGTGATTGGGTTGAGATTGAAGAGCAATAGACCGATGGCGAGGAAGAGGGTGAAGATTGAGGGTGAGGAGGTTGCAAGAGAGGGTCAGGAAGCAGGAGAGGTCGATGATGGCGAGATGGACATTGACTCCGTATGGGATCACATAAGAGATGAGCTTCAATATGCCCGAATTCTCAACCGCCTCCTTCCACCAGACATCCGAATCCTCGCATGGTGTCCCGAACCACCACCAGAGTTCTCCGCCCGCTTCTCCTGTCGCGAACGTCAATATCGGTACTTCTTCACACAACCTGCTTTCGCACCAGAGAACTCCATATCATCAGCAGCTTTCTCTGGGTCATCCGCTCCACCGGTGGGGTGGCTGGATATCGAGGCCATGCGCGATGCTGCAAAGCGTTTCGAAGGAGAGCACGACTTCAGAAATTTCTGCAAGATCGACCCAGCCAAGCTGCTCACAGCCTGGATGCGCGAGATGTTCGAGGTCAGCATCGAGGAGGTACCAAATGTCAGCTCTGCTCTGCCCTACCTCCAATCTCAACCTATGTACCCTGCCGGTACACCACCGGAGGGTCACCCGAAGGTCTACTCCTTCAACGTCAAAGGTTCCGCTTTCTTATGGCATCAGATCAGGCATATGATTGGCGTCCTCTTCCTTGTCGGGCAAGGGTTCGAGAAGCCTGAGATTATCACGCAGATGCTCGATGTGGCCAGCAATCCACGGAAACCGAACTTCGCTATGGCGGACGAGGTTCCTCTTGTGCTCTGGGACTGCATCTTCCCCAAAGACGGCGATCGAACCAAGGAAGTAACAGAATCACTCGAGTGGGTGGGCGCAGAAGAGACTGCCTCCCTGCGCTTCAGCGAGCTCGTCGACTCCGTCTGGGGAGACTGGAGGGAGAAGAAAATGGATGAGCTGCTAGCGAATCGACTTCTTCAAGAGGTTGCAACACAACATATAAGCCGTCAAGGGAGTGAGATCTCCAAGACTGCGGCGGAGGCACTGAGTGGAAAGAAGAAGAAGAAGGATAAGCCGAGTCATAGGGCGTTCACGGGCGGCAACGGAGCAAGTCCTGGAGGGCCGTACATACCGCTTCTGAAGAGACAGTTGTTGGAAGAGCCACACGTCCAGGTGGAGAAGTTTGCGAGGAAGAAGGGATACAAAGATGCGGACGACATGCGCAGAGCGAAGGGGTACCGGACTGCTGCTGATGGTGACGAGTAGGTCCTCATCACCAGGTCATATAGTAATATACCCATGAAGAGGGAAGGTCTATGTTGCTTTTCTCATGTCTATGACTGTTCTTTTTAAGTCCCTTTATCCTCGCCTGTTCTCTCGTATAAACACTCCCTTACTCCTCTCCAGACCGTCTCGACGATCTTCCTGCCAGGCAGCAAGCCAGGGAAAACCACCACAACTTCCTCCTCTCCCTCCACAACTACCACAAGGTAGTACCTGACTTCGAAGCCTCTGAAAGCCTCATTCACGAAGACATCCCTGATCTTCTCCGTGGGTATGAACCTCGTGGCCGTCGCTCTGAGGTACGACCCTGGAGTTTCTGTTGTTTGCACGCCCAGCCCTCGCATAACCAAGAGCGACTCGCTCTTCCCTGATCTTATGCTCAGAGCATATAGAAGGAGCAGCGATAGCGGTACGGTGATTGTCGAGGGCGGCAGAGTTGTAGATAGGTTGAAGAGCCACTTTCCGACCGGAGATGCATCAAGGTGTGCGAAGACTTTCGGGAAGAGTATATGGGTGTGTATTTGTTTCGGAAGCGTGGTGATGCAGACGGCTCTGAGGAGGAGAATTGTAGATATAGCAAGTGTGATGCGTGTGAGGGTGAGAATGATGTATAGGACGCGAAGGGGTAGAGGCGGCGGAGGAGAGGTTGAGACGGTGAACTCGGCAGTCGTGGGCGAAGGACGCCGTATGCGCAGATAAGGTGTCGTAGTCAACATACTGGGTAGTTCTGCAGCTCGAGCTCGATCGCTGGTGGTATGTGTGCAAAGAGGCCGTCTTGGCAAGCGCTCGTGGTGGCTGCGTTTCTGGAGATTGATGGATGGGAGTCGATCAAATTGCGCTTCTCAGCTGCGCCAGGCTGACATTGCTGCTGGGCTCTGACCAGAATTGAACCTGATCGAATAATACAGCAGTTCTTTCGTGGCTTCTGGAAGTGTATAAGGATCGATGATGGGCGTTGTAGAGGGCAGTCTACAGAGCTTGCGACGTGGAGCTGGGGATAGCTTCACGCGTCGTCGCGACGGCAGCGGGGGGTTCGAAACCAGCACCCAGCACACATTCAGCCCCTTCTCACAGCACCAACCATAAAAAGATAAGTCCACAGAGCAGACGTTCACAAATTCAATGCATTCATCATTCTGTATAATTTGCCAAAAAAGCAAAAAGAAAAGAAGTCGAACTCCTCCATCCCGCGCAACCAAACCCACTTGACCCCCCTCCGGTCGTAATCCAGCCCGCCACGCGACGGGGGAGAGATCTCTGCAGAGTGAAACCTCCCTCAAGGGTGCTCTCCAACTGCTTAAGGCCGCCACAAACATCGCTGGTTACCCGAGCGAGTGGGCAAGACCACCGCGGCGTTCGGGCTGGGCGCCAGAGGAGGGGATCTGAATGGGGATGGGTTTTGGTGAACGCGGGAATACTGAGGGTCTTCCCCGTTGAGCCATTACAGCCAACCACAAAATTCCTTATTTCATATCATATACACCTTGCACACCTCCCCACCCTACACGCCCTCTAATCCCCATATCAGCATGAAAGCCTTACGCACTTTCTTCCATTGCAATCACACTGCACAGTCACGCAAGTTGCGTAATTTTTCTCAAAATCACTACTCCATTCAATTCTCCTGGCACGCTCCCGTGCCCTGTCGAAACTACCTAGTTGCCGCGAGGCAGCATTATAAAGCTTCCCGCGTTTTTCCCGTGAGGATATCGCTCGTGTCCTCCCATCCCGACAAACTCGTCTCAACCCATCATGATTCGTGAGGCAAAGAACGAAAGGAAGCCAATATGAAGATAGCCAAAATGAAGCAAAAATGGCTCAGAAGAATAACTGAGCACGGTATATATGGTCGTCATAAGTCTGACAATGAGAGTACAGAAGATCAAGCCATGCAAAACTGCATTATATCCACTGCATGCGCGAGCATGCCAAAGCCAAATGGCTGAAGGACAAGAAAAGAGCGCAGAAAATGACAGGGAAAGGAATCTGCAGCCCAATTTGTAAGAGACGTGAACACGCTGAGCATTAAAACGTCACGGTTCGCCAGAGACAATCTCCTGGTGTGCGAATGGTGTGAGCTGTGTCGCAATCAGAACATTTCGCTCTGATGCAACCCGGTTGACATGTGCTTGTTGAGCTTTGAGTCTATGCCCATCGGAGTCCGCAAAGCGTCTTGGTCATACATCACTGGCGGAGGTGAGCGGATCGTGGGTTGCAGCTGCGTGTTCGGTACACTTTCGTACGGCGACTCTTTACCGGGATTGCGAGCGGGTTCCTTGCGACCTCGGCTTCCCGATCGCAGACGATCCTTAGCTTTTGCGAACGTGTTTGCAATGCTGCTACCATCACCGATGCTGCGACCTCGACTGTGAGGCGGGGCTGGTTGAGACAGTACCGGTACCATATTGTCATTCGGCGCAGCAACCGCCACTGGAGCTGGCCCTTCCTCATCGTCCATGACGATCTCGATCATACCAGAGCTCAGTGCAGCATTCTGTTGAGATCTTTGTGCATTAGGCAGTGGAGCAGGCGGCGGCGGTGGCGGAATAGCAAGGTGCTGCAGCTCTTTCAGCATTGGGGGAGCGGGCGGAGGAGGTGGCGGCATCATCTCGTCATCAAGAATTCTCTCAAGGATGGGCTTCACATCTCCGGTACTGGACTTGCGTCCAGCTCGACCCTTGCTCGGATCATCCGGGATAGGGGCAGACATGCTGCGAGGCGGTGGTCGGACTGGTGGCTGGTACACGGTCGATGGAAGAAGAGTCAAAAGCTCCGGCTCTGCGGCGTGGGCCTGCGGCTTTACCTCAATCGCTGGCTGCTGAGGCTGCTGAACATACTGCGCCGGAATCGTGGGGACTTCCGGCATTGCCTGACTGACCCTGATGTTTGGGTCGCCCTCGATGATCAACCTCATCGCCTTGGGCGTTGCTGGAAGTCCCAGCTGAGGTCCGCCGCGAGCATACATGCTTCTAGGTGGCGAGGTAGTTGCACTCCTAGGTGGGAGGTCGGCATTGCTATCGGGATTCGAAGTCTCAACGCCTAAGCGCGGGAAGCCTTGACCCTGGTTCGGGGGTGGAATGGGAGTCGCAAGTCCACGCTGTGCCAAAGACTGTCGCCTCTCTTCTAGCTCACGAGCAGCCTGTTCTTTCTTTCTCAGTCGCTCCTCTTTGATGCGGCGAAGGTCTCCAGCCTGGTCAGTTGATGCAGTACGGTTCTGAATAGTGGGCAGAGGGGGAAGTCCACCAGCAGCTTCAGCAGCACCTTTTTGGCGTGCTTGAGAATGCTCCATCTTGGTCACAATGGGAGAATTAAGCCCGCGAGTTGCACTACGACTGTGCTTGGCGCGGAACTCCTCTTGTGCTTGCATGGCCTTCTTGAAGTCCTCATCGTCTTCAGACCCCGCATAGTGCATCGCTGTTGCTGACATTGGAAGTGGTGACGAGGGAGAGCGTTGGCGGGCATTGCCATCACGATCCTTGCTCCGACCTCGAAGGTCAAGGGGTGCTGGACGTGCATCGGGGCTCTGTCGACGACTACCCCGACTCGATGTTCGACTGCCTGTCTTCCGCTTCACAACGCTCGATTTGCGCACCGTTCTTGGCTCGTTAGCATCGGTGAAGAGCGGGTTGCTCAAGTTGGCGATATCCTCAGGTGACATAGGCACGGGCGAAGTCGGCGATCGCTTTGGCTTGTGCCACATACGAGCTGAGCTTCTTCCGCGGTCTTCGGAGGTCTCTCGAGATTTCGCAGTCCGACGCTCTCGGCTGGCTTGTCGCCCAGCTGCA